>JAMXBC010000012.1:52015529-52133029 GCA_024138005.1 Lumnitzera racemosa | reverse complement strand
TGATAGAAATAGTGAAAGTTCACCCATTTTTTCTTCAAGTACGATCGGCTTCTATAACTTTTTGAAAGTTTTCACTTCAAGCTTCGATTCAACTTTAATGAACATATTTGGCTCTTCTCATAAAGAAATAAGTTAACTTAGGCTTTTCTATTTTTTATATTTAGGTCCACAATTTATTAGATTAATTGCTTCAACCTAAGGGGTTTTTAATTTAATTTTTTCAAGTTTCTTAATAAGCAAATGGGCTGAATCGTAGATACTTAAAGAAAAAAAAAAGTTTATAACTTTGGTATGCATTTTGATATGTTTAATAGGATAATGTAAAAGCTTGCACCAAACCAAAAGATTGGCGCTATTATTTTATTTCTTAAAATTGGTTGAAACACTAATATTTATCGTATCACTAATAACCGCAAGAGCAATGAAATGAAGTTAATAAGAAATGTTAGGTCCTTGGATGCGTTAAATTTGGTCATTGGTTGCATCGATGTTAATAGTAAAACTATGTTTGACCCTGGAAACCAAATTGGGAAAAAAAAAACAAAAAAGGAATGTATAAGTTCGAAAAGAGTGCATATATTTGAAGTACAAAGGAGATAATAGCACATATCGAAATGATCTCGTATTGAAGCTGACCAATCAAACTTAATCAATGAGCATAGATTAAGTCATTGGCTTGTTGACATTTGATTGGAGAGGCTTGTACAAACAGCTGTCAGCCATAAAGGGAGAAAAAAATGGCAATAGTGATTTTTCATGGGGAACTACATGTAAATAGAAAACTGAGCTTGACCCATGACTTCTTTGGGCCTTTCGTTACAACCTACCCCAGAAAAGTCGTGGAGAATCCGGACCCGGCCATCTCATCTGTTTTTAAGGTTGACTGAGTCTGAGATGTTAAATTATTACACTTGTCTTGTAAGTATTTGGTAACATCAATGCGTGTCGGGAATTAAGAGATGGTCCCATGTACTTATTATCGATATCCCAGCTGTCGTTTCTCTCTCACCCAAACCACTTGTATTAACAGTTGCGACTGGTGAAAAGATTTACTTCCAATGCACATGCATATTCGGTACAGCTTAAAGCACACCTGTGTTTTCATGTAATTCGAAGCTTTGTAATGTTATTAATTAAATAACTAATTATAGCTATTATTGCATAAGCGCATGCAATTCTAATGGTTTAAAATAAGGCATGTCATTGGACTTAGGACACATGTAGATGATTGATTCACTCGACGACTCAGTCAGGATTTTGGTGTATGACAAGAAAAGGTGGGACTAGTGGTTTTAAAAATTTATAGAAAATATCAATACAATTTAGGGCTTTAATTTTTGATATCATATTTGGTATAAGGAAAATGTCCAAAATGGAATGAATTAAAATTGAATAGAATAAAATCAAAACTAAAATGATAAATCTATTTTGTGTTAAAAAACATATAAGAGATTGTTGATTTTTTTTCAACATTATATTTAGTTATTGTATATTAGAACGTGTATATAGTAGTATTTGTTAAGAATATTTTTAATTTTTTGATATCATAATTAGGTTGAAAGTCGAATAAGTAATTATTTAGTTAATTATAAATGAGGGTAGGATAAAATTGTAATTGCACCCCTTTAAAGTTAGAATCTAACTCTCCCTTAAAGTCAAAATTACTGATTCCATGGATCGTTGGTTCCATTCCAACATTATATTTGGTTGTGATATAATAAAATGTGCATATAATAGTTTTTGTTAACAATATTCTTAATTATTGGATATCGTAATTAAATTGTAGGTTGAGTAAATAACTTTTAATTAACTATAAATGAGGGTAGGGTGGGATCTGATTTGGCCTTCTCAAAGTTGGAATCTAATTCTCTCTTAAAGCTGAAATCACTTATTTCAAAAGACAAAACTTCACCTTTCAAAAGAACTAAAAAATATGAGAAACGGGAAGGAATTTGAAATTACAATTATATTCGTATATAGGGATGGATATAATTTAATTCAATATAGTTCGTCGTATTACTGAATTGAACATAATATTATGGTATTTTTTTTTCTTTTAAAAGTCAAACCTATTATTCCATTTGGTTTGTAAATTTTTCAAATTTGAAAAAACAATTTAATTCTATTCGATTTATAGTTTAAACTGTTATTGTAAATTATTTTTCTTAAACTATAGAGAATAAGATTTCAAATTGCAATCTAGCTACTTCTTTATCTTTTGAAATATTTATGGAATTTATACAATTGTTTAATAACATGATATTTCATTGCGCTGATTCACCGATCTATATTTACATGCTTTATTTGATGTCCTTCTATGCTTGGTCATGTCCTATTCAAGAAACTCACATTGCTTTGATGTATTTGCAAATTACAATCAAACAGGGATAATTTCTTAGTTTTATGTTTCTTTTCCTAAATTTTCTGTTGAAAAAGCTCGAAAAATAAAAAGTGATGCCGGCATATCAGGAAGATGACAGACTGAGGAGATAACAAAAGATGGGGATGAGTTAATCTTGTAATCATCAACTGTGATCTGAAACCATACGAATTAGGTTCATTGTTAATGTATCCTGACTGTGTAACTCCATGTGAGATTTCGTTACTAAAGCTTCATGGGTTCTGTTTACAATAAGTTTACACGTAAAAGAATGCTGAATCATGGTCTGATTCCTGATCTATAATCAAAACTCTAGGAATATTGTTGTTTTATTTAATATATAAAATATCGATTCAGTTCGAATCAAATAGTTCATTTTGTTTAAATATTAAGACCGAACTGAACCATAAATTGAATGGATTGTAATTTTTTAATTTGGTTTGATTAACCGTTTAGTTCACGGTTTTTTTTTTCTTTTTCAGCCCTCACCAAAGATGACATGATGGTTTGTAATTTTATCCTCTTTTGGTTTTAATAAACAACATCCAGTTCGGATATTGAAACATGTCCTGAGTATGCTAAATCCATTAGTGAATTGTTCTAGAGCATTTGTCATAAGGGAAAAACTTGGTTGCACATTTGAAAAAAATATATATTTGGTAAGATTAAAAGATTCTTCTTTTAGCAGCCCTTATACATTCCAATTTATTTACTTGACTGGAAGGCTCAAATGGGTAGATAGCTATCCTGTCTGTTTCTCTGCTGCTTCTGTAAACAGAGAATACGTATACAAAAACCTGTGTTCTCGTGCAAGGTGGTGTTAGCAAGTCCTTCAATGTAAAGCAACGAGATTTGTCACTAGCCATTACGAAGACCATAGTATAAAAGTCAATACAAAACACCGGCAATTAATACCGATAGCAGCAAGGGAAATTTTTTTATTATTTCTTCCTCTTTAAGAAAAGGGCTATTGAAGTTGATGGAATACAATATCTGCTATAAGATGATGGACTGGATGGTCCTTCCCCAGTAAAACCTCCTAGGACTTGTATAGGTTAGTTTACAGACTAATCTAATGTCAAATGAGACGAACTTCCTCAAAAGTCGTTTGATATAAGTGATACACAAATAAAAGTTGGGTCACAACACAAAAACTTTAAAGCAAAATCATTTGGAACAATTTGGATAAAGTAATTGTGTATAATTGTTGTTACAACTATATAATATCATCGGATAACGAAGTTTGAATCATTAGATACAATCTCAACCCCATCACGACCAAGTACAGTGCTTGCTTTAATGGCTAGACCGCACAAACCTGGCAAAGTTAAGGGCCTGTTAGCTCTGGACAGTGGCAAGAGGAAGTAAATTTGACCCAACTGAAGCTCTTCATCTTCATCAACTTGTGGTGGGCAGGAGTTGATGGAGAGGAACTCGGAGTTGCAGAGGAAGAAGTTAGGGCTCTGAGAAGTGATGAGACTGGCTTCGATGGGTTGCTTGTATTCAGCAACCTTGCCACTTTCCATGTTAATGATCTTCAATGTTGATGGAGGTTTTGTGTTTTTTGTGGGATCTTCTCTTCGATGTTTCTGTTTGGTTGGAGTGGAAGCACAAGCACCCATCTTGGGCAATGGCCAATGGACATGTAGGTTTTGTTGGTTTTGGTGTTTGCTGGTTGTGAGATTGATGGGATAAGATGTGGCTTATCTATCTTATTATGGTCTCTCCCTCTCTCTCTCACTCAAAGTGGCAAGGTGAAAACTAAAATAGGATGGGTTTTGTTGTGCTGTTTCGTACTTTTTTCATCTACTTTTGGTACTATTTTAATAACAATTTCAAATTGTGTTTCAATCAAAATATATAAATTAAGATATAAAAGTATAATTACATATATACCATTCTTAAAAGATTAAATAACTTAACATTCCTTTTAAAATTAGACTTATTTTTGTTAAACTTTGATTTAGTTTTTTTTTTTTTAAACAAGTGTAAATTTTATTTTTCTAATAAATAAATTATATTCTTCTAACCTTCATCTTTCAAAAATATTTGAACTTTACTTATAAAAAAAAACAAAAAAGAACTGTCAGTTTTAACTTCATTCCTTAATCACCTTCTGGAATATAATTGTGATAAGATAAGAAAAATCATAATTTATTCAAATATTGAATTTCAAATTGAGAATTTTCAAATATTTTTCCAAAGATTATAATTTTTTTTAGAATATTCTATTATAAATTTTAAGAAGGAGAATTGAATTTATTCCATCTCATTAAGAGATTAATATATATATCATTAAACTATAATAGTTTTTTTTTTTTGGGGGTAAATAAACATCTTCATTAACTACAAAAAGTCCACAAACATAAGGGAAATTACAAACAAAAGTCAACCAACATCCATTGACACATTATACCTAGTATTACTGGAAAATAAAACATTTGAACTATTGTAGTCTTTTAGGATGCTAGATGAAATAAAGATAGGAATAGTTGTTCAATATGTTCAGTCCTTGTTTTGTTAGTATATCTGCAACTCCATTGGCTTCATGGTTTACCCTGCAAAGAACAAGATTAGGAATAGAGTTAAATTCTTGTAAGTAGCTCTGCAACACTGAATAATTGATATCCATGTTGATAGATTGAGTCTTGATCCACTCAATAGCTTGTTATGAATCTGTTTCAAGAATAACTCTTTCCTTACCCAGCCTTTTTCCCAGAGCTATTCCTTCACTAATTACCTAAAGTTCTGCTTCAAGGGGAAGTTCGCCATCTTCTGTTTGTAACAACCTCCTATGATAAGACCCTCTTCATCTCTACAAATTATCCCTATTCCCAAAGTTCCCATTACTTTGTTTTGCACCATCACAATTTATTTTCACTTAACCAAGTGTTGGTCTTGCCCACCTTTTTCTATAAGCTTCCTCCTTCTAATTTCATTCTACCTTATTGTTATCTAGATCACCACTCATTAGCTTCATCCCGAATTCTACTTTTATAGTCTTCATCTGCAGATTCTAGGTGGAAAACTCTTTTGTTCCTCTCCGGTCATATTCCTCAAAGAATAAAAAGTGCAATGACCCTAACTAAGGTAGCTACTTTTGACTAGTCTTTTTTCCTATTCTTGCTCAATTTTCGGATCCAAGCTTTGACCTTTTCCAGGGATAAGAGGTTGCTTGGTAAATCTACTTCCATGGTTAGCTAAACTTCATGACTCCATTTACAATTAAAGAAAATATGTAAAACATATTTCTCTCCCTTATGGCATATTGGGCATTCCCATCCAATGTGAATATTCTTCTTTCTTAAATTGTCTTTTGTAGCTAGACCATTATGTAGAATTCACTAAAGAAGGACTTGAATTCTAGGAATTGTTGGGATTTTCCAAATCCATTCCCAATTCTCATTTTTACTTACCTCAATCTCTTCTTTACAAAGTTCACTAGATACTAATTTCGTGAAAAGTTCCTCATCGATTTCAAAAGGCCAATATTGGATGTTTGTAGTAGATTCTTCCCCTAACAATATCACATTCTCCAGCTTCAATCTAATATCCAAGTGTAAAGGGCATCCGATCACTTCTTCTCTCTATCTAGAATCTATGCTCTAAGCTTGTTAAATTGTTAAGAGATCATCATATTTTTTTAAGGGACCATGTAGCCATCGATCTACTCTCCCATTTCCTACTTAGTTTCCCATCCAGAATTTCGTATAAGCTCCTAACTTCAACTTCGTTTTCGCTTTAAGATCTACCTACTCTACAGCCTTCTTCGACTCTTTAAAGAAAGGAGACCCTGTACATTTTCTTTGTCCTTCCAGTTGAAGCTTATCTTTTTCCTTTATGAGCCTAGTCTATAAAGTGCTTTTTCGTTTTAACTACTAAGTGAGTTTTGCAAAATTCACCTTATTTCTTTTTTTTCACATCAAATATTCTAAGTCCACCACGCTCCTTCAGTTTTGATATCTTTTTCCATCCAATCCAATGAAGGTTTTGTTTCTTACCAGTAGAGCCTCATAGGGAGTGTCTTTGAATTTTCTCTAGCTTCCCCCTTATAGATGAAGAAAGAGGTAATTCTTACAAATAATAATTTGTCATGCTTTCAAGATAACCATTATTAGAACTTTTCTCTTTGTCATACTGAGTAGTCTTGCCTTCCATCTAGCTGGTTTTGCGTTCGTTTTTTCAAAGATAGAAGATGCATCTTTGCCATCAACAGTTCCTCTGTCTTTGATAAAGATACCTAAATATTTGCCTAGATTAACATCTTGTTTTAGATTCGAGAGATTAGCTAGGATTTTCTTTGCCTCCCTAAAAGTGTTTCTAGAAAACAAGGTACTAGATTTTTCATTATTCACCTTTTGCCCCAATAGATTTCTAAAACTTTTTATGACTTCTTTCATGATGAGAACATTTTTGTAGTTGCCTTACCTACTAGAAGCTAATCATCAGCAGAGAATATGTATGGGAGCTTCACATCACTACCATGTAACTTCATTGGGATCCAAATCTTTTCTTCAACTAAGGCATGAATGATTTTGTTAAGGAAATCCATACATAAAATAAAAATGTATGGTGATAAGGGGTCTTTTTGTCTCAACCATTTGCTTGATGCAAACTCCTTCAACATGGTGCCATTTATAATGATTTGGTAATGTACTAATGATAGACGAGAGATAATGATTTTTACCTATGATGAAGGAAAATTAAAACATTCTAACATTGTGTGAACAAAGTCTCATTCCATTTGATCATAAGCCTTTTCCAAATCAAGTTTCACAAGCCTCAAATTCCTCTTACTTGATTTTTTGTTCATTGAGTGGAGGATTTCCTGAAACAAAATAATGTTATCTTTTGCTGCTCGACTCAGTATGAAGCTCGATTTCTCTATATTGATAATATCATTGAGCATTAGATTAAGCTTATTCGCTAAGCACTTACTGACTATTTTATAGACCAAATTGCATAAGCTGATAGGTTTAAAGTCATTGACCTTATTCACCCCCATTAGTTTTGGAATGAGAACTAATAAAGTCTTATTAATCTCATACAGTACAAAGCTGGAAACTAGAATCTCATGAATTGTCCTACATATGGAAGGCCCTACCATAGGTTAGTAAAGCTTAAAAAATTCAACGTAAAGGCCATCAACTCCCAGGGTTTTATTATTTCCAATACACCATAAATCCTATTTAATTTCTTCATTAGTCCAAGTTCGTTGCATATGTATAGAATCTTCATCAAAGATAATCATTTGACTTCTTGCCCAATTCATGTAATTCAACCATAAGAACTATCTATCTATTGTCAGTAAGTTTTTGAAGAAATCGTTAAATAGTTTCTTTAGCCCTTCCTCTTTGTCAACCTATTGCTCAATTGAATCAAAGAGACCAAATATACGGGATTTTGCTCTTCTTGCTAGAACACTAGTGTAAAAGAACTTATTGCTCTTCTCGCCTTCAATAATCCATTTAGATTTGACCATTGCAACCTACAAGAGCTCTTCTTATCTCAATACCTAGTTCAATTCCAATTATAAGTTATGTTCTTTATTGATCAGGGATTGGGTTGGCTTAGTGAATAGCTCCTTTCTTACCTCCCTTAGTTTGTTTAAGATTAGCTTTTTTCGAGCAGGAATATATCAAAACACTTCTTTGTTCCAACTTCTTAAGGAATAGATAAAATCTTTAAGATTATCTAGGTATCTAAAATTAAATGGCTAATTCCTAGCTACTTAATCTTTAAACTCTAGATACTTTAGCTACATGGATTGAAAACGGAAGGTTCTTTAGGGTTTTCGTCCACTACCAATCTTTGGCCGAATGTTTAATAAAATAGGTAAATGGTCCTATTAATTTGAGATCCAATGGAACACCTTTGTTTAGGAAACATATTCCTCTACTCATAGTTGGCCCACACCCTATCTAATATAGTTTGAATTAGATTGCATAAGCACTTTGATCTTTTAGACTAAGTGTATTTTGGCCTACAGAAACCTAAGTCCAGCATGTTGCACTTATTCATACAATCTTGATAAGTTGTCGCCTTATTTTGGTTCACTTCTCACTCTTCCCATTTTTTACTATTACTAAGGACTTCACTAAAATCTTTAGTCATCACTTAGGCCCCACTATTTCTAGTAACATAGGATCTCGATTCATGCCATAACTTGGTTCTAATATCATAGTGTGGACTTACATATATTGCAGAAATAAACCAAGAGAAAGAGGTATAATGTACTTGAACTTCAAGATATACCTATTGTCATGACATAAAGTGCTCTCTCACCATGACGTCTATATCCTTCTACATCACCATAATACCTCCACTAAAACCTTTAGCTTTAGAGCAGGACAATTTGTTAAAAGGGAGATGATTTAGAATCCCTTCTGCAATTGTCAAGTTCATTTTTGTCTTGGATAGAACTAGTATATTAGGATTGTATTGATTTATTAAAGATAAGATAGCACAAAGTCTGCCTTTAGAATTAGGCCCATGGGCATTCTAAGCCAAAATTTTAAAAGGTCTCATATTAATGTTGAATGAAGAGTATCCATAAGACTAGTGTTTAACATATGAAAGTTATGTTGTACCAATGATCAGGGGTATGGTGTTGGTAAAGTTTAACCATAATGTGCCATTGGCACATGTTGCATGCCACCCTCATTAGGACCATCTACTCATCTAGGTTTGCTATGATCACTTGCTTCCCTTAGTCTTCCATTACCAATAGTGTAAAGGGTATTGGTTATGCCTCTATCAACTCTACAATCTTTAGTAAGGCCGTTTCCACCAAGGCTATACATGTCTACTTCATTATTTTGAGGATATCCTTCCCTAGTAGGTTCCATTGAATCATCAGCATCTTGATGGACATTCTTACTTCTGTTAGAGTTATGATGGTATTCTATCTTTGTTGGTAGGATCTCCTCCTTTGCACTGTTGGTCGAAAGAGTATGCTTGGAGCTCTTTCCTTTGCCCTTGTTCTCATGTGAGGGTTATATCCACCACTTCTATTGCCACCTTCCATGAAAACAAATCCGTCTTGACCTCCCACACTATCATATCGGAATGTCTCTCTAGTGGGTAAGAGTTTGCGTAAATGACTTATACCATAATCTCGACTTCTAGGATGGGCGCTATGTTACTTTGCCAACTTTTTTAGTGAGACTGGTTTTTCTCCCTTGTCTTTAGGTTTGGACACAATAGATGGAAAATGAATAGAGTTTTCCTTTCTCTTATCACCTTTAGCATCATAAGAAGAAGTGCCATTTTGTATTCCAACTGCTGCACTATTCTCCTTACCCTTATTAAGTCTTTGTGATGGTTGCTCCCCTATTCCTAATGGAAGTGTCTTCTCATTCTTTTCTTTATGGCCTTGGTAACCATCCTTAGGTTGTTTTTTAATGTTCAAATCAGTATTCTGTAGTGGTTTCCTTCCTCCTTCTTTTTCTTTTGTGACTTTTGGAAGTTTCTGTTTTGTTGTACTTTTATCCATTCTCCATACTTAAAACCTTCCATTGTATTTGTTATCTCATTTGGAATAGGGTTAGTGACATCTACATCTTCTTTTCCATTTTTTACATTCTTTAAAGCAATCACATCATCTTCTTTTCCCTTAGGTAGTGCATTATCATTCGCTTCATTAAATGTATTATTACTACTTTGACTATTAACTTCCACACTCATCCCTTCCTTGGTAGTATCTCCTCACGAGTTTTGTGCTTTCCCCTCATTCATTGTTTCTTTTTCTTTAAAGGGACAACCAAACTCTAAGTGATTGATCCTACCATATGATGCACAAACCCTTAGTAGACCTTTGTATCGGATATTATAGGGTACCTTATCTGTAACCACGATGTGCTTAAGAAGCACATCCATATTTATTTGTATATAGATTCGTACAAATCTCTCTCTTTAAGCCTACAAGAGTCATATCTCAAGATCAGCCCTATGCTTTCACCAATTTTTCGAATAGCTAAGGGGGAATAAAATTCAATTGGAAGACTACTAATCCAAATCCATACAACTATAGAGTCAAATTTCGTCTTCTCAGGATGAAAATTAAGTTCCCATTTTCTTAGGGCTAAGTAGTATCCATTTACAAACCATGGCCTGTTTTTTGCAATCCATTAGTACTCTTGATTATTGTCAAGAGTTATTAGGTACACCCCCAGTCCCATGTAAATGAGTTTCACATGACTTAAATTTCTCCACATTCTATTTATCTTTTCATGCATGATCTTGTAACCCAGATTTGGTCTAATGATATTGGTGATGAAAGTATTCCTTTAAGGTGCATAAATAACGTCCTTTTCTGATTTCAAAAATCTCATACAACATACCCTTAAATCTAGGGAAGTAGTCAATTCTTCTTTGTCGTTTGATTCTTGTTGGATCTCATATTCCATATTCGAATCCTTATTAGAATCTTCACAATAGAGTTTTTCATATGCATTCGGTATATTTGACAATACTATGTCCTTAAAGGAAAGCCGTCTTTCCGGTTCTCTAGGGAAACTATACCTCTCTGAAATCATTTTTTCATGTGAGTTTCCATCATTCTCTACTGCCAATCTCTTCTTACTATGGTGCAATCGATTACTAACCACATCTTTGGATGGAAGTGTTGCTTTACTGCTAGGGTTTGGCATGATGTAAATGACATAACATTATATGAATAAGAAATTCCATGAGTGGCTGAAAATAAATCTAATTTTATTTATTTAAACTATAGCAGCATGTTCACTTAGGGGGAATGAAATTCTCATCCCCCTTATTACCCATTACCTTATTTACTTGCAATGTAACACTAATGAATCCCAATTATAAGGAATTCTAATTACTTAAAATCATTGAATTAGAATTCCTCCCTTATACATATGAATCCTAATTACAACCCATTCCCCCTTTTTTATTCCAAAATTACCCACTTGGAAATACAATACTACACGCCACTCCTGTCTATTGTGCATCACCACTTCGTACTACTATTCATCGCACAATACCACTACACCACTGTTCATTGCGTACCACCACCATACACAAGCTATCCTCCATCATGCATTATTGTAGTAGACTACCGTCTTCGATTGTACATCACCAAGATACACCACTGTCCTCTATTGTTGTTCTTCATTGTCTTTCTCCATCATGCACCACCACCGCCATCAAGAGTTAAGATTGAGAGAGGGTTAAGTTCGAGAGTTGAAATCTAAAGAGAACGAGTCTATATCTAAGGAAAAGAAGGGAGAGAGAGAGACTCGAGATTAAGAGAGAGAGTTTGATCTGATAGTGGGTTAAAGAGCGATAGAGTAGATGAGAGAGTGTTTGGATATGAAAGTAAGAGAGAGATTTGTTGAGATTTGAAAGTTGAGAGAGAGAGAGAGCTGTGAAGTGCAGAGTGTCCAAGTAGAGAGAGAGAGAGAGAGAGAATTGTAACCCACCGTATAATAGAGAGAGACAGTTAGAGAAGATGAGGGCAAATTAATAATATTACCTTTTATTATGGGTTCATTCTTTATCTTTTTTTTTTTCAACAAAACAACATAATAACAATCGTAATATCAATTCCTCCTTCATTCCATCCCTCATGAATCTTAATTACACTTTTATTTTATTCCATTCAGTGAACTAAATGGATTGCAATAGTTTTGACTTCAAATATTACAATTTAAATGTAAATAGGATGGAGAAAACTTTATCCAAAATACATGCTTATGTATAAAAGTGTCTAGAAAACAACGGCTATGCATTTGGACAGATCGCACTCATCTTTTCAAAGAATATTCAAACATATTAGAAGTGGAAAAGAGCTGTCGTAGTCATGGTTTAGAGGCATGTGTGAATATCCAATTACCATTGATGTTATTTTAGAAAAAAAAAAAAAAAAGATTGTTGAATTAGAGTGCTTTAGGAAAGCAAAGAATTTGGAATAAGATGATGCTACTAAAATTGGCAGCAGTAACAAAAACGATGAAGGTAAGGACGATAATAATCCCGATGAATGTAATGGCAGAGCTGGTGATACTTTTAGACAGAACAGCTAATAATTAATAATTTGTTTTAATTTTGTAGTAATTCATAACGTTACTAATATTTATATTTTAGTTTTTCAAAACAATAGTGTGGCTCCTTGATACGATATAAATATTAGTAACGTTATGAATTACTACAATTGCATTCGTTAACTTGGCTCCTTGATACGATAACCAATGGCACAGTTCCTCTGCAACGGAACTCAAAAAACATATTCCTTAAGCTTTTTTTCTTTATTAATTTTACTTGTGAAAGTTTGTTATGATAGTTCAAAACATTTAAAAATTGCTAAATTTTTTTTTTTGAAAACTTAATTATAATGTGAAGGAGTTCATTAGTAAGGAGAGTTTTTTTAAAAAGTTAATACCGCATCTAAAGATCTCCATAAATGGCCATATAATCCAAAAAAATGAAAAACGTGAGCCAATGATTATTCATGCTCATGTGGGCACGCACTTGTCTGTGTAGAACCATTTTATTATTTTTGAAAAGAGGGAAGGAGTTAAGGGAAAATTTAAGTGGGAGAAAGGAATTAAAGGAAAAATAAGTAGAGAGGGAAAATTATAAGTTTTCTTATTTCAATAAGCAAGAAAGGAAGTAACCGAGAAAGTCAATAATATAATTTTTCATTGTATTAATATGTCATAAAAATCTTATAATTTTAAATTATTCTTTTACTTTAAAGAAGATGGTAATTTTATATCAATTCTTTCCATGAATAAAAGTTTTTCCTATCCATTTGCTTCCCATTCCCGTCTTCTTTCAAACAAAAGAATGTTTCTGAAGTCTCCACTTTCCTTTCCATCCTCATTCCTTTCCTCAATCCCTCAATCCCAACATGGTGTTAAAGTAAAACCCTAGGATTTGCAACATTCACCTGTTTATGGCGGTAAGTCGGACCTTAGTCTCCGGGAGTCCTGCTCGTAAAGAAACGAGGAATGAATAATTTACAGCATAGAAGACTTAGTAAATAAAAGATATAACAAAATTATCCGTTTATCTAGTATATTCATCCGTAGGGAGGCTATTGCCAGTTTTCAGTATTGGCCAATGGCCAAGGGTCATGTCAGTTCAATTAGTTGAAATTATTGAAAAGGAAAATATATCCGCCGAGTGACAGCTAGCTTTGCGGACAGGACGATCTTCATAACCTTACCATCATTATTGGCAAGGTTTTATGATTTTATTTTTTATTTTGATATTTTTGGTTTTATTTATTATTTTATTATTTATTTATATATTTTTAAATTTAAATTATTAAATTTAATGATTCAAATTTAAATATAATCAAATTAAAAAAAAAAATAGTGATATGATCACGTAAAAAATAAGATAAGATTATAAAAAAAACACCTAGCTCCTCCTGAATTCATTCTTCTCTGGATACGACAAGTATCGTGAGGACAGCCCATGTCGGTACCTAATATATCCAGAGAATCTAGAAAGCTATATACATTTCCTATTCCTATGTCCACTACCATGCAAACGTCAGATTAGCTATTCATACTTCTTAATATTATTTTTGTTTTATCTATATTCAAATTACCAATTAAAATTTTTCAAAAAATGTTCATTAAATGAATAAAACAATTACTAGCTGCACCACCAACAAGATTATAATCTTTCTTTTATACAGTCATGGTCATGGTCATTGCGCATTAATTGGCAATGGTTAGAGCGAGTGAGATATTATGGTATAATAATAATAATAATAATAATAGAAGAAGAAGAAAAGAAAAAAGAACTAAGAGCTAGTAAAGCTATAATTGATTTGAGCCGAGTTAAGTTTCTACAAGTTTTTTGTTTGACTCATTTAAAAATTATCGAATTTGAGTTTGAGTTTAAGTCGAGCTTTTTGTCGAGCTTGTAATTAAGATTTGAAATCGGCTCGTTTAAATAAATGAGTTTTATCTTGAGTTCAAACGCAGCTCGTTTACTAATTAAGGTCGAGTCGAGTTGAACTTACAGCAAATCAATCTTAAGCTTCTTGTAAGCTTAAGTATACAAAATCAAGAAATAGATAAATAAATGGAGTGATGAATAGTAAATAAGGAATAGATTATATAACATATTATATCTTTATATATATTATATAGATATTAGCTTTTACATTTTAATAATATGTAGTTTATAATATATAATATATGTAAAGTTTATAAGCTTCCTCATGAGTTTAAATAAGTTGAGTTGTGAGCCTGAACCGAAGCTCGAGCATAACTTATTTGGATAAACTAGTTTTATTTTAAGTTTGAGCTTGTCTGATTTACTAATCGAGCTCAATTAGTAAATTAGTGAAACTAAGCTGAAGCTATATCAAGCTTAAAACTAGTTGAGTTTGAGCAACTCCCAAGTAGCGTAGCTCATTTATAGCCTTAAGAATGAGTAAGAATGTGAAATTTAATATACTAAATTTCGAATTATCGACACGTAAGTTTGTGATGGATTAAATTTTTAATAGTAACATTCAAGTTTTATCTTAAATCTTTAAGAGTATAGACAACCGATTGTACATGGAAAGAAAGTGTACATCAAAATAATATTATCATCCTGGCCTAAGAATTTTAAGCCTCGGGAGAGAAGAATAGCAAAGCTACAACATTTAAAGAACCTTTTAACATAAACGTGAAACTGCCTAATATGATAAGAAAACCTATAACGTGTGATCCTACCTTATAGGATTTAAGGTGGAGTTTTGAGATGTGATTCAAAACCTTATAAGGTTTAGGTTTTAGTTTTGGATTTAAAAAAAAAAAAGATAGGAAACTTAACTGATAAAAAAAATATATTAATAAAAATATTTACTTTTAACCTATATATCATACACACCCTACATTAGTTTTACATTATATAACACATTTAATTTTCATATTTCATTTGTGTGTAAGTCCGTAAATGTAACTTTAACTTTACTTAGTTGTTTTCCACTCTACTCTCTCTTTTTATCTTGTATGAAGCTTATGAGAACCCACCCTTTCATCTCAACTGTAGAAAATGAAAAACCCACCAAATCTTTAACCTAACAGGTGCAGGTTTTAGGAATAAGAGGTGAAACCTTATATAAGTTTTTTTTTTTTTTATAGGGTTTTAGGAAATTCCAAACCCTATAAGGGTGAGTTCGAGTTTCATAAAACTTGTCCTAAATTTGCTTTTGTTAAATTCCTACATGAAGGATCTAAAAACAACTGTCTGATATGTTTGTGATGTAATGAACACACATTTTACATTGTAAAGCATGTAATATTAATTTATTGCTACGAGTTACATATGCAACATACATATAAGTGAAAAATAAATGAAAATAAGGGAAAATGGCATATAAGATTTAATATGGAAAATTTAAACAAAAATAAGTGGAGTGAAAAGTTATGAGTTGATTGAAATAATCTACCAATATATTAGAACAATACAAGGTTTATATAACTTCTAAGAAACAATGCTCCACAACTGGCCTCGAAGGATTTTATATGGCTCTCTATTAGTCTTAACTTTACCTAATATTAGGGGTGGGCACGATTAGGTTCTATACAATTTGCCTCATCTTACTAAACTGAACTTAATATAACGGTTTAGTTTTTTTTTTTTTTTAAAGTTGAACCTAACCAGATGGTTCGATTCATAAATTTTTTAAATTTAATTAAAACCGGTTTGGTTTGGTTTGATCTAATGTTTGAACTATTTGTATCAAATTGTTACTAAACATTTTTATCTCTAATCAATATGAAATTTTAAATGGAATTTATTCAATTTAATTTTAATAATTGACGTAAAATTATGATAAAGAATAACAAGATATGAATACTTTAATGAAATTTTTAAAGATTGACGGAAAAAAATATAAAAAAGTACAAAATAATTGCTTGAATTTTTTTCATTTAACTAAATGGTTCGGTTCTGTTCGGTTCGATTCGCTTCTCTTAACCAAACCATAAACCGTTTATATATAACCGAACTGAACCGTTAATCAAACTATTCGCAAAAAAAAAAAAAAAAAACTAATTTTTTGGTTTGGTTTGGTTTGGTTCATGATTCAATCCTTAGTTTGCGATTTTTTTACCTAATCTTACCAAATATACATAATTGTATTAATATGGAGATATAGGAGGCCCTAAAACCTAAACATAGAAGCTAAAATAAATTAGGCAATAAGAAAGAAAAAACAAAAATTTTCCAAATAGACCATGCAATCCCCTAGTCTACTAGCCAAACCCTACTAATAAACTATTTAGTTGGCAATTTACTACATATGCTCATTTGAATCTCTATTTAATTATTTTGCTCATTTATTTGCCTACCAATAGTCTAAAAATTGAATCTCCAGTAGACTCAAGACATAAATTGATCAAATCTCTATGTCAATTCATATTAGCTTGACTAAACATGTATACATATACTTAAGTTTCTCCTATAATCAACTCATTCATTTCAATATGCAAATGTATATGCCCTTAGGTTACTTATGTTATGTTTGGTATGTAGGAATGAAGTGGAATGGAATCGCCGTTTTGAGTTCCACTCCCTTTCCTTGTATTTGAAAGCACATTTAGAAGTTGAAATTGTGGTTCTATGGAATCGATAATTTCGAATTCAAGGAAGAATTTGATTCTAACTTCTTTAAGGCAAAATCAATGATTTCATTCTTCTTGCATTTACTATTGATGAAATTACTAACTTTATATTCAATTTAATTATGAGATTTAATAATTAAGGGCATTGTAATACTGTTACTATATACGTATTTAATTTAATTTCATTATGTTTCTAATCACAAGAAATGATTTGTCATTTCACTCCTTATTCCATTTCATTCCAGATAGTTCCTGCATATCAAATATAACATTAGTTCATTGCATTCATCCACAAGTTTCCCATTATCAATGCCCAAGTGACATAGTTTGTGTACCTTAAAGCACATGTGCTAATTATAATCTTAGCATGGACAATATCTCTTTACTCATTATTAACCAATACATAATCGACTCGACAACTAAGGTCTACTTTCCTCCAAACTTTAAACTTAGTTACCTTTTTAGATGCCTTATTGTCAAACAAGAATAGATATTAATTGTTTATTCAATCTTAATTATTGTTATCAATTACTTGAGTTTTTATTTGCTAAGCTTTATGAGGTTTGCGAAAATGTGATTCCTATTTGTTTTTAATAGTTTTCTATTTTATTATATATTGGTCAACCATTCTCACCAAAACTTGCTCTAATATGCAATTTAGGATTTATTAATTGCTCATTCTTATTTGGTATTCATTGTTTTGGCATTTACTTATCGTTATCCAACTAAAGATTTATACTTATTTAAGGATAAACATCTATAACCTAATTTTTATAATATAGCCATTTAATTCCTAATGTATGATCATACCTTATAGAAGTAAAAAGAACATAACAACTAAGATATTTTAGTCAACCCCTAAAAAGATATATATATATATATCTATATAATTCTCTTAATTATTTATAACCATCATTTAGATGTCCTTTCTTGGTTCTCTCTTGTTAGTTCCATATTACTAGTCACCAATGCTTTTATGAAGGTTTATAAACAGTACCCATGTTCCATATTTAGTAACGCTACTTATGGCATTTTTCAATAATTGCATAATGTTATAGTTTATATTGGTCAACCATACTTAATGCAGATTTATAGGTGTAATTTATTAGCCGGTATTTATAGCTATGAAGTTAAAATCAATCATACTATCATAGTATATTTTATAGAGATTAATAATTTGAGTATTTTATTCTATCCTTTGATATATACACCTATGTATTGCACCTAGATATAACACTCCTATTTATTATACTTCTAAATAAGACCAGTTTTTCTAGGCATCTATTATCTCCAAAATAAATAAATAAATAAAACTCCAAAAAACGTAATAACATCCCATGTGACTACATTTTAAAAACATAAATTTTTCTAATAAGGTTAAGCTTAACCCATATTTTATCCACATTCGCCATCTTATCATCCTACGGATTCATTTCCTAGTTTCACTAAGGATCATGAATCTATGCTTTGATATCACTTTAATTATAATGCCCCATAACTTAGAACACTATAGTCTGTCACTTGTTCTTACCATCTATTGACACGTTAGGCATAAATAATTAATTGAAATCTTCAAAAAATACATGTTATAATGTCTAAATAGTTTCAAATTTAATCTTCACATAAGGAAAAAAAAAAATCAGAATGACTGCTGACTAAGTAAATTTCATAAAACTTTGAACAAAAATTTATTAAAAGTAATATGAAATTTTAATTTCCCAGTTCTAAGAATTCCTCACAATTATAATTCTAACCATCCCCCTAACTAAACCCAACGTCTCCTATTCTTGTGAATATCTTCAAAATAGGGTGAGTCAAAACCCAATACGGAATATACAAATGCATAAGCATATACAAATTCACATGCATCTCAAGAAACAATAAATGCATTATGGATCGATTTATTATCGATGTTTTTAATCAGACAAATAACATTGGGTTGCTTACGATCTTGGCATACATATATATTAAATATCATATATTATTGGTATTGAGTCTTCCCTAATACCTTAAAAAGAAAAAAACTCCATAAATTTATATAGATTATTTCCTTACAGGACTCCATTCAGGAAATAGTTGCACTAGAATCATTGGGGTACTACCCTAAGATCACTAGACCACTTGGTCCCTTTGAGTTAATCAAGCACATTGAATTGAGAAGTAATCAATGTCAAATAGTAAATTAGGTTAGGTTAAGCAATTAGTCTAACAAACACAACAAGTAAGTATCCTATACCAAGAATCCTAAACAATTGTATTCCATGAGTCATAACTTGTATTAACACCTAATGCATTTATATAAAAAGTTGTCACATATCAGTATTTAATTGAAAACAAAAATCATAACCTATTATAGACTTTAATTTTTGCCTCGTTATTTTTACTTTTTGCTAGGTTTACAAAAATTGAAAAGTACAACAAAATTAAAAATTTTTGAAAAATATAAAGCATCAAACGTGTTCGAGTTAGGTTAGTAAGTAATTTAGGTTGCAGGAGGCAATTTTATAATCAACTATATATATGCAATTTGGTGAATTTTGAGTTCTTAAAAAGTATAAGGTTTTATTTGAAATAAATATTTTTGAGCCAAGTCTAGTAAAATATTTTAGAGTCATGATGATGCAATTTTAATTAGTCAAAGCTTCGATGGGGCTTTCATTAAATTTATATTGATTTTTTTAATAAACTGGACAATTAATAAATTAGAACTCAAAATTTATCAAAATGAATTCAAGATGAAAAAGTCAGTCTTACATATATATATTTTATTATTTAATTAGTTGGGGGGTTATTTTGGTTAATCCATGGATCACATGAATCGAACTAGTTTGGGGTTGGAAGGATTTTAAACAAATTTGGCCTAGGAAATAAATGATAAGAATTAAAAGATTGCTCCCATTCATGAGAAAAAACTTAGCTTAGCTATTTGGGACACATGCATACAATCACTAGGTCTTGGGTTTGAGCTTTGTCAAGTGCAAATTGTGCTTTCTTCTTTTTACTCCCACTGTGACATGTGTTTAGTACGTGATAACTGCATCTTCCTCCCTAACGAATAGCTATGTTCAAATCTACCTTCTAGAAACTCAAATGCACAACATATTTTTATTAAATCTTTAATATTTTCATGTGGATTTAAGTGTAAACTTATAAAAATACTATGGAAACATCTAAATCTAGTAAAGATTTATACTAATATCCACAAAATGAAGATTTGATAAAATTAATTTAAAACCAGAATATTATCCATGCTTGTTTAGTGCTGATCCCAAACTTCTATTTAAATTTAAAGAGCATATCTATCAAAAGGAGTGCTGTCACATCTCAATATAGCACCTGATGCACCATTACACATGAATACCTGTTAAAAACTTAACTCAACCTCCTTATTCATCAAAAGAAAACTTTATTTATATGATAATGGGGTTGTTACATCAGAGTTCAATTGGACATTTTGTTACAACTTATATGTGTAACCTAATATTTACATCAAAATATGAACTATCGTTTTTCTTTTGTTATCTTCAAAATAGTAGGATTCTTGACTTAGTACAGGTTTCATCTAAAAGCTGTTGACTTTGAGTACATTGTTAATATACCACTACCCCCCCTCCCCTTCCCCTCTTAGCGTTGGGCCCTTTATGATATTGTTAACCTAAGGATAAAACATTTTATCCCCTTAGTTGCTAAAGTTGAGCGAAAGTAGATAATAAACAATACAATATAGATAATATTACAACTTAAACATTTCAATCATGATAAGTAGGCTCAGCTCCATACATACATTAGCTTAATTAGGCTTTTATTGTCAGCAATATAGCATGTTATGTTCATACACGTGGTATGCATCGGTACCGATATTTTATGCCCTCCAATACTTACATCTGGTTAGTTGACATAGCCGAACATTTAGATACAACGTCCAGGAACCTGGAGTAACAAGGAGCTACCTGGGAGTAAGACTCCCATCAAATTGGACTACATACTATAGCACTCTACTAATATCAAAAAGGGTATTAAGGAGCTTTATGGGAATAAGACCCACAATTTTGTTTTACAAAAATTAGACTATACACTATAGTATACCGATATCAAACTATTAGATTAGTCAAGATGTTCGGGCAATACAATTTTGTATTCTTCCAAAGACTAAGTTCATAAAGCCATGCTTTCTCCATGATCACTTGGAAGCCTCATACTTACAATTCTAACCCGTATATCCCTTTTTTATGCCATGCTATGCCATAATATGCAATAATAACTCAAATATATAATTTACCACAATCAATCTTTAAGTTTTATTCAATCTAGTTATTTGATTCAAGTTTTCAAACTCTCCCTAGCGAAATTCTAACATCTTACTTAGGGTTTACTTAAGTGAATACAGAAAAGATTGAGTTAGTAATCTCTTAACTCTCCAAATTAGTACAACTATTCGTAAGCACCAAACTAACACCCAACATAATAGCATAACAATCTAACCAAGATATAGTTACTGTCATTCAAAAGCACCACATCAGCATCTACTGTAGTAACATATCAATTTACTCAAGATATAGCCATACTTAGGCAACATAACATCAAATAACACATAGTGTTAAGAATAACAATATATCTATTTTAAGTATGGATTAGATCCATTTACCTGGCCTTAATAGTAGTGCAAAATCCAAAACTTTGCCACATGGTCCTTCCTTACTTATTATACCTAGGAAAATATAAACATGGTTTTCAAGTTAGCTACCGATCGAATCTAAATTCTCATAAACTTTCCTTACTACATCTTTAAATTTCATTTAACCGTATTTTACTCATTCTTTATCCAATTTCTGTAAACTTTATATTGTCATGATCTTTTTTTCGAGTACTATTAATATATCTTAAGAAATAAGATTAACTAATATGGTTACAAACCCAAGAATACTGTCTCTCACTATTGACTTGACGTATGTCATCATAACTTCGTAATTGACTCGAATAAGCTTTAATTCTAAACTAGAAGTCCTAAAAATCTCACTTTCAAAACTTGACCAACAACCCTTATTATACCCAAAAGTATTCATTTTACTTGAATTTGACAAATATTTTATTAGTTCTAATTACTACATTACATATTAAGTTAATATATAGGTTTTTATTAGGAAAATTCATAATAAATAGTATACGAACGCAATTAATTTCATAAAAAATCTTATAGACTCACAAAAATATGTTGTTTAATTATTGACTATGAATTATACTAAATTAGCTATTATCTATTTTTATGAAAATAGCGGTTTTAGCTTGAAATTATGAAAAATTAACGAAAATAAACAAATTTATGTGTGAGCTAAAATAAAATTGTTCCAAATATCTTTATAAATCTCTAGAAGTCAAAATATGTAGGGTCATTTATTAATTTTATCAAAAACTAATTATTTCAATAATTTGATAAAATCGATAGTTTTATCCAAAATAAATATAATAAATACCAAACATACTTAATTTCTAAAATTATTGTTATTGAAATTAAATACATACATTAAGTTTATTATATACAAAAATTGAGCTTGAAACAAAATTATCTAATAATTATAAAAATTAGTTCAATTTTCACCAAAATAGTGCATTTTCTTAAGAACCCCATATTTACAGTAATTATTTAATTAAAAAAATTATTACATTAATATAGACCTAAAATAACCTTAAAAAAATAAGTTTCATAATTAAATAACATCATTTAATATTTTTAAAACATTGGACAAGTTACGAGAGGAAAATTGGTTCACCTAAGTCGGCTACCTTTAGCTACCCTCCAGCCATCGCAGCTTGTTGGAAAACCTCCTCTTACAATGGACTTGCAAACCACAAAGTGGCTTAATGTCAAGTTGTGTTTTGGTTTGTGAACTGTACGTGACCTGATTCGTCCTTCATTTTTGTTCTATTTTTTATTTTATTTTTTCTAATTTTTATAAATTGTGGTCTTTTTATTTTCAGAGATTAAAATATTGTAATTAAGGATTTGGGTCCTATTTATAAGTTTTCAAGTTTATTTGATTTAATAAAAATTGGACATGTGTATGCCACATGTCAATTTTTTCATTTCCCTAGGTGCCATGTGTTATCCCTTCATTATTTTAGTAATGACTCATGTTTTCTAATTAATCCTAAACTGCCACATTATTTGATGAGTCATCTATTTATTTTTGTATTAATTTTTCATTATTTTATATTAATTTACCTTATTATTATTATTATTATTATTATGTTGTTGTTGTTGTTGTTGTTGTTGCTATTGTTGTTGTTGTTGTTGCTGTTGTTGTTGTTGTTTAATACATATAATGCATATTCTATGTTAATACATGTATATTATATATAATTCAACTTTATTTATCATTTTTATAAGTTAAATAAATTATCTTTAATATCTCGCTATATCTAAAAACTTATATTTTACATTTTTGCTAATTATCGACTTTATCAATAAATTGATGTTTTTCTTAAATTAATACTTTTATATAGCTTATTTTAAGAAATTGATTTTATTAGAATTATTTCGTCAAACTTTTTTAACCTTATTATGAAGTTTGAACTAAAACAAATAACATTGTTTAATACCCTAAATTTAGGGGCTCGGATCTTAAGGTTATCATTTTGGCTCGAGAACTTAGGGTATTACAAGTGCTCGGGTAACTTAGATGGACATCAATTTTGAATTTAAAAAAGGAAAAATTACACTCAAACTAGAGCTTTCTCTCTTTAGAATTTTAGGAACATAATCTCCTTTCTTTCTCTATAATTTCTTTATATTAATAAAAAATTGAGAGAAACAAAGTCTAGATTCATGTTTTTGAGTGTGTTTAAATAAGGAAAAGGGTTTCTTTCACTTCAATTCATTAAGAATGTGACGAATCAAAGACTTGGCAAGAAGCTATTGTAGGTGTTTGAAAACACCACCATCATGCAATTTGAGTAGAAAATAACCACATAGATGTGTTCTTAGTACTTAAAACGCTAAAAGTTGACACCCCTTAGCAAGCTAACAACCGTTGGATTGTCGCCAACAAGGATCTAAAGCTGCTTCCTTTCTCTTTACTTGCTACGTACTCTACACGTGTTAGTTGTGACCCACGACCAGCGATTCAAACCCGTGACCTGATTCGATGATTCGATTATGTTTGTATGTAATTTATTTTTAGTTATTAATTTCCTTAGTTTTTCTTTTTGTTGGTCATTTTGTTTGCGGTCAAATTGAATTTTCTTAATTAGTTATGTAGGCATATATCTGCATTCGTGATTTGTTACGTTTTTTTGCATGTTCTAATTCTTGTTTATTAAGAAAAATTGCTTACATCACATATTCATTGATATAAATTTCGTTGGCGTAGTTTAATTTGCAAGACTTATTAATTAGCCAATTAGCATATTTTGGATTACATTGAATTGCCATGTATTTTTTATGAAAAGTACATCTTTTTGTTGAGTAGTTAGGTGCTTTAGGTTTTTTTTTTTTTAAATTAAAAGAAAAAAGTTCTTTGTCACATAGTCAATTTTCCATAAATAAAAAATCTTATCTTTTTTTCTCCTTTAAAATAGGTACTTTCTAGGGTTTTTCAAATTTGGGACAATAAAAATTATGGCATTTTAGGATTTTTCTTAATAAAAAAATAGAGAAAAATATATATCTAACCATTTTTCAAAAATAAAATTTATCTATACACTAAAGTTTTCTAAAAATCAAACTACATAGATTTGATCTCGACTAGCAGTTATATAGATATCTCTAAGACAAATAAAAATTAAAAAGGCTTTTTTATTTTTATAAAAATTCATAATAAAAAATATAAAAATCATTTTCCATGCATTTTGCATATATTCGTATTTCTAGAAAAATAATAAAAATTAAGGCCCATTAGTTATTTTTTTGTAATTCTTACATGGTGATTTTATCTTAATAAGTCAGGCTTCGCATTTGGAATTTCTAGTTAATTCTTTAATAAATTATTTTTTCAGAAAAGTTGTGAACTAGTAGTCTAATTAGGGTTTTTCTACCCAAAAACCCTAATTTTACTTTCTTATTGGTCTTCGTTAGTTGACGATTTTAATTTTTTTCCAAAAATATTTTTAAACATTTTTTTTAAGAAAAATGTTTAATATCAAGTAATTTATATTAAGTAGACTGAGTTTAGTATAGGTTAAATTAAGAAAAATTAAAATAGGGCTTGACATCGACAACTACAATTTTTAAATTTAAGTTCCTCGTATTTTAAACTTAATGAGACCCTTTAGAACTACGTTAAATATCATTATGGATTTAAACCTATGATGAAGGTTTAACCTATGCACTAAGAGTTGAGAGAAAGATGTTTGGAATGGCTTCTGATCATTAAAATTAGTTCTAAAATACATTAATATCTATTGAGAATGGAAAGGAAATTTAGAGAAGCAAAATGATACCTTTTCAAACATTCTATGGGCTTTCTAGTTACATGGCATCCGGATAGTAACATCTTAGTGTTTAGATGCCATCAGAAACTCATAGTTTGTGAGTTCTTAGATTTTCCCTACTTATCATCCGAAAGCTGACTTCTTGTCTGCAAATTGCAAAAGTTGTTCCTTTCAAAATTTCCTTCCACCTAATTACCAATTCGATCTCTCCTTTACCAAAACACCTAAATCTAAATCTTCTTTTATCCATTAATGATAATTTAAGATTAAAACTTCAAAGGTTTCATTAACAATGTTTCAAGATCTATCATTTTATTCTTAATAAAATCAAAACCTAGAAATCCCAATACTTACTAATGGATTACGAATGAAGAATCACCCTTACACGTCAAAATCATCCTGCTAGATTCAACCTTCATCAAATCTTAATCTTTACAGTAATCAAATCACTATTTTCAACTCTTGAATATCAAGGATCTCTCTCTCTCTCTCTCTCTCTCTCTTGATATGAGATTTTCTTAAATCATGAAACTATTGAAACATTGTAAACTTTGGGGATTTTATGACTTACTTTTGATCTTGGCTGATAGCACTGCTCCCTTAACACAAAACTCCCGCTAACATGAAAAATACTCATAGAAAGTTTTTTATTTGATATCTTCCTCTTAATCTTACGGAAATGGACTATCTTCTCCCTTTTATGGAAATTCGTACGATGACTCTATCACAATGAGGATCATGCATATGATGGGAGGAAGAGGATATGAGAAGTGTTACCTTAGACGTTCTATTTTAACATGTAAGGTTTATGGGTATCTTGGATTGTATTATGACAACCTTGTCTTTAACGGCTTATTAATACCCATTACTATTTGAATGATTGGGCGGAATTTTACACTTACACTTACTAACATTTCATGTATAGTTTCACAAGTCTGATTATACTCAAATCCCAATTACAATAGATCAGATTTATCTTAGACAAGTTTCTTAACATCATACTTCACTCTTCAATGATGGATCATAACCCTAAATCCCTAATCTTATTGAATTGCTATTTTCTCTTAATATAGGCGAACTATAGGGTCCTATTGCACCACCATTTTAATATATGCCAACTATAGGTTCCATTGCACCACCATTAAGCTTTGGTCAATATGTTGTTCCATTTTTAGCATTTAGCCATTGTAGCTCCTACCTTACTTTGGCACTCTTTGCTTTAATGTTGCTTTGATATTACTTTGTTGTAACACTTGTAACTTAACATCACATTGCTAAATAACCTATCTAGATTTCTTATTACGAATTAGAGAAACACACATATAAGAGATAAGCTAGTAGAAAAGAGAGAAAGCAATGGATAAGACTTAATATGGAAAACCCAAAAGAATTGAGATAAAAAGTCATGAGCAAAACTAAACTAATCTTTTAGTGTAAAAATATCGCACAAGGTTCTCACAACCTCTTTGAAGCAATATAGCCACAATTAAGTCCTAAATATTTATATAGCATTCTCTCAGTTTTAAATCTACTCAATACTCATGATGACATATGTATGGATTTGCAATAAACACCAAAACCTATCAGGCAATAAGAAAAAACTACTACATGACCTATGTAAGCCCCTAGCCAACTTCCTAAACCCCAGCGGCAGGGCACCTTACTTAGGCAATAAGAAAAAACTACTACGTGATCCATGCAAGGCCCTAGCCAACTTGCTAAACCCCATCGACAGTGCACTAGATTCCTTATGCCCATAATTCATTGTAGTTTCATTCTTTTAATCATTCATATGCCTGTCAATGCTCGAGAACCTGAATTTAGGGTAGATTTAGGATATAAAGTCAATAGTCATGGTCATGATATTTTTCTTCATGTGGATTATTGTCTCTTAGACCATAAAATCAAAAGATTTGTGTAAATCTTACATGAATTCTATTATTTTCAAATAGTATCTAATAAGGTTTATGTATTTTGTAGGTCTAATATGAAATGGACCCATTGTTAAAATTCATACATAATTGAAACTTTGCATGTCGAATTATATAGTAATGTTTGAATTTACAAAATGCCATACTTAAATGGACGTTTACTTGTTAAATTTATTATCTTCATAAGATGATGTGTTAAATACTTATTGCTAAGGAGTATAAGTAATAGATAAGGTAGTAAATGTGATAAGTAAAAGTTTGATTAGTATGAACTTTAATAACTTCAAATTTTAGGTGTAAAATTGAAAAAAAATACAAAAAGTTAAGATGGTTAAGTATAATATCATCTCATTTGAAATTGAGGTTTTTAAATATATCTCTGCATACTTATTTGCCGTTCCCTTAACTAATGATTAAATTGAATTAAACGCAACTTTTTTCTCCATGGACAAAGATTGAACAATGAATGGAAGTGCCTTTTGTGTGTCTCACGTTAATGTTAAAATTTGGGTACATTTTGACGAGTTTGTATCTGAAGTGCAGTTATGGTGTTAGTATCAATTGGAAGTAAAAAAAATCTAATAGGGTAAGTCAGATTTTTAGAGTAGTTCAGTTGTAATTGTAAATTTCTTCTAATATATTGGAGGTGTCCTCATAATTCACCATGTTTCATTTTGTTTATTCAAAAAACCAAAAATAATTATAGTCTCACTTTCAGTTTAATGTAGGAGAAATAACGTGAGATTATCAAAATTAAGGACATTCATTGCTTTTCAAATCTCTATTATTGATTGAGATCGGCCATGCATATCGTATGCTGTTTCGTATTTATGAGCCATGCAAATCTGTTCGTATCTTGCTTATTCAATTCTAGTTTGTTAGCCTTTTTTCCCTTGTTTTCTTCACCTTCCATTTATATATTTCTCTTTTTTCTACTTAATTTCCTTCCAATTGGGGTGATACTTATATTCAATTTGGTTCGATCAAGGAAAATGTTAACTAATTAAGGATCCAACAATAAATGAACAAGTAAAACAGCTGGCTCCAGCTAAGATTATCTCAACAGTAGAAAATTCAGGAATCAGGCAAACTTCTACCGTCTCAGCTACTGATCCTGAACCTGCCGTACTTGGAGGGAACCTTTTGACATTATCAAATAAGCATGGCTTAAAAATTCCGACGGACGACATTGTGCGATTATAGACATGTTCAAATCAGTAAAATTTTACCGATTAATAAACCGATCGGTTCTATTTGGACATGATGTGTGCACATCATTAGTATATAGCTTGCTATTAGATGGTACTGCAAATGAGTAAAGCTGCTCACGAGTTATTTGATTTGGCTTAACTTAAGCTCAATTTATAAAAAAAATCAAGTTTAAACTTAAAATAAAGCTTATTTATATAAATAATATTTCAGCTTGCAAGCTAACTCATTTATATTATTAACGAGTTGCCTTATGAGTAAGCTTGTAAGTATATTTATGAATAGATTCACCAGCTGATATATTATATTATAAATCATACTATATGGAAAGTTTGAAAATATATAAAAAAAGATAAAATTTGCATTACTTTTGAGCTCCAATTCAAACATAAGCTCAAGTTTTTGCTCATTTTGGCTTATTTATCTAAACGAGCTTCAATTTAGGTTTATTTAGATAAAGGGGCCCGAGCTCTTTTATCTAAACAAATAGCGCTTGAGCTTTGGATTCTTGAAAGAGCTAAAGTTTAAGCCTATAATTTCAAGCTCAAAAAAAGTTTAGCTTGGCTCGAGCTCAGGCTCAATAATTTTAAATGAGTTAAGCTTGAGCTTTTAGGAGATGGACTCAGTTGGCTCGACTCATTTATAGTTCTACTATTAGATAGGTGCTTTTATTTTTCTCTTTTTTTTATGATTATAATAGAGAGGGGAATTCGAACTTAGAACTATCCTATTAGGAGATCGGAATTTATACAACTAAACTTTGATATTTGTAGTTTAGATAAGTGTTAATCAATGATTGAACTAAGCTTGGAAATGCCTTGATGCAATCAATTAACAATGCTATTAAGAATGAAAGTGAGTAGCATAAAATTTTTGGGATATAAGTACTTTGTTGGAATTGAGTATGCTTCCTAAGTCGTGATGGAGCGATTACGAATTCCTATCCCCATTAAGTGAGGTATCTCATTTAAATGAAATGCGAATATAGTTAGAGCTTGTATTTATTTATAAAGAGAATACAACAACAAAATACTCGAGCCTTTTCTATTAATTGTGAATTTTTGCTTCATGGTAAGATCACTTATAAGACAAAAATGGCTATGAGAGGCATTATATGATAATCTAATACGATCACTTCGATACATAAGTCAACAAAGGTGATGAATAAGAGTAAAAACCCTAATGGAGCATAAGAATATTTAAAGTCCGATACTTAAGGGCCTCATCCCCTATAAAATAGGGAATTTGAGGGTAGTGGTGGTTAAGTTATCTTTGAACCAAGCTATTGGAGTTTGGCCTAAATTCTAGGCAATAAGTAGGTTAGTTTGGGCTTAAGGCTTAATCCAAAAAGGTTTATCAACACTAACTCCTTAACTCCTATTTATGATGGTTTTGACAAGGAGAGTGCTCGACAAAGATAGTGTTTAGCAAGGAGAGTAAGCACATGGATGGGCATGGGCTCCTCAATCCAAGATTGACTTGTTTAGGACATGGGCCAACTTGCTTGGATCCATAGTTGACCTGCTCAAAGCTCTTAAAGCCCTTATCCAAGTTTTCCTCGAAGATTCTAGCTCTCCCTAGCTTAGCCTTGTTAATCAAAGTGCTAGATCACTTCTTTCCAATATACGCCAACCTTTAGTAAGGTGGACAACATGTTGAGGAGCTCAACTAAGGAAAGAAGTCTGTAAGGTTGTAAGAGGGATATTGGAAAGGAAAGCCAGTTACCTCTACCTCATCACCAGATATCTCAAGATTTGGCATTAGGAGGAAGATACACTTTCCTATTATTGTAGGATCTATAGTTACCCACTTGCTAGATTTAGCTTACCCTTCTCTACTATAAATAGAGGTAATCTCCCATTGATAAGGCATTTACACATACACCCACTCACTATCTTACTGTTATGCTAATGAACTTCTCTCTCACATCTATTTAACTTAAGTATCAGAATGGTTTTGTTGAACATCCTTGGCTGTTCTATTAACGATCTCTTGTTTTGTAATTCCATTATAAATCCCTTGAAAGCGTAGTCCATCCACCACTCAAATGGTAAGATCTATAAGACGACACTTTCCAAACCCAAAATTAAAAGAAACAACATTCTATTACTCCAAATTAACCTAATTTTGGTGAACCCATATTTCAAGTGCAAGACCAAGTTGAATTTGAGCTAATTTAATCAAAATCAATCTGCTTTCACAATGTAGTTGTCTGCCTCTAGAAATCAATTAACCACTTTGAGAATCACGGAATTTGCCCCTTTCGTAATCTGATTTGACCACCTTTCTCTTCTTAATCATCACATCTACTTTTTTTTTTTGTCTAAATTTTATTTTAAGCACATTTTTTAACTTGTTGCAAAGTTCTAAATTAATTAAAATTATCCTTAAACACTAGTTTAACCCGTAAACAAATTGAAATAAACGAACTTAAGCTTTGAATAAATTTAATTTAATTATTGTCAATTTATAAGGGTCATTAAAAGAGCAAACGTTCCAGCTACTAGACTATAGACAACAAGTGTAAATGAGTGGCTATTCTATTTTATTTATTGGTTGTGTATGCTAGGATCAATTAAAGGTTTTTAATGCATATTCAACTTCTAAATGAATTAGATTATGATGCTCGAGCATGCATTGAAGTTAGAAATCCGAATTGACGGATTATTACCTATTAAGAGTCACGATTTAAAATGAAACGGCTAATAAGTGTTAAAGTCGCAATGTATTGTGTGTTCTGACAGCTAATATTGCAAAGCTATAATTCATATGGATCCAAAATCTAGGATAAACATGTTTGATGATTGCTATTTCAGGATGAATACTGGTGGACTTTATGACAGCTGACTGGGCTACTCATGACTGATATGGATGGTGTATTATGTATGAAATGATTATTATTATCATTTTCCTTTTTGGACCTCGGGATTTTCAATCCACTGACTCTTGAACTCTTATCTTCGCATGCAATACGGGGATAGATTATGTTTGTCGTCCCAATTTTAAACGATCATCCATAATCATATTGTGTATGATGGTTGTCTTGGTTGTACATTTAGTAGTAAGTTTTAGTCATATGCAGTTGGACATGTAGTAGAACAGTTACTTTATTAGACTTATTGATTACCTACCCAACTTTTTTGGAGTTTGGTTTAAAACATTTCAGATAAGTATAAATATATGGACATGAAGACTTGAAAGGTTAAGAGTCGATCTTAGCATGCCCTTGCAAAGGGGCAGGACAAGTTTGAATTGTTAAGTATATTATCTTGCTTTCTAAATAAAAAAATATAAATTCACTTCCTATCACTGTACATCGTTAGGAATCTAAACTATGCAGAGAGAAACAATTCCATTTTATTCATCTAATTCCTGAACACTAATATTTCTTCCACTCCATATTCTATTTCTTTTGTTTTATTCCATTTCGTTATGCAATACTCCATCCCGACAATCATACCATTAAGGGCATTTTCACATGCCTAACTTTTGAACTTTCCATGTGCTAAACCATTTGAAAATAGTGCATGCATGTTTCTCACTTTACATTATCATAAATCTCAAAGTGCTTACGGAACCTCGTTATTAAATACTGCTATGGTTTATAAAACAGGCGAATGGTTTCTTTTGCAAAAGCGATTAATACTAACCTTTTTTCCATAGGATCATTTCAATACTATGGACCCCCCTTCTTTTCTTGTTTCAACTTTCTAGGTCTCATGCATCACGAGCAAGCTAAGTGAAAAAGACCAAAAAAAAAAAAAAAAAAGAAAAAACCAAAGAAGGCAATTGAATTTAATGGGGAACAGCTGGATGCAAAAGGATCTCTTTGATCGAGGTAATATTATAGGCAATTGTGCAATTGCCATCAATAATACATTGTCAAGAAAAGAAGGTGCTGGGGTCAGGCGCCAGTGTGCATGGTAGATATGGTGGGTCACAGAGGAAGGCCGGCCAAAATTATGTGGTTTCTTCGAGTTGTGAAAGTAACTTTGCTCCTGTATGAGGAAAACCTGTCTCAGTCCATGACAGCAAAAGATAGCAGAGACATGACTTGTAATATGGCAGGTAGAACAAATGTACTACTCTTCAGGAATAATTATGAAAAAAAACACGGGAGATAACTGAATTTGACATTTTCTCAACATATCCAAAAAAAAAAAAAACACGATATACATATACATGTAATACAAACTTTTATCTCCCCCATTTAATATCCTCTTCCCTACATAAAAAGCTAGTAAATTTCGGTCATCCAGATGTTCATGGGAACGATGCTTTATCCAGACACTAATGCACTAATGCGGTAAAAAAGTATCCATTTGTTAATTTATTATACAATCAATATTAATTCATTAGATAGCCCTTACAATCGAATCGAAATTGGTAGTTTGTTTATTGAAAATAGAAAACTCAATCTTTTCTTCTTGCTTTTTTCTTTCTTATAAGATAAATTCCCTGCGGTTTTCTTTCAAAAGCCGTCAATTTTGAAGTTGGTTGCCTTTACACCTTATCAACTTGGATATATTAGATTATTTTTATTCTTAAGGAACAGTCCTATACTTTTAAATACTATATCAACTCTCTAAAATATCATCTTTTTAAAGAATTTAGTGCTTTATCCTTGAGTTGCTTTATAAAAATTTCTTAACATTTTGTTATAAAATTTTTATGGGTTTTAATATTGTTGTTGGCCAAAAATAGTGCTAAATGTTTGTTCTTGAAAGAACGAAAAGAGTTAGGCTAAAGGGTTATTAAGGTTAGTTCGACATAACCGCTTCCATTCCTAAATAAGAATTTATATGTGTAAGGTAAAAGAATTGGTAAGTGAGTGAGTGATTAGAGTGTCTAGAGAGTTTTTACAGTAGTAACGTTCCCTTATTTATAGGTAATTGTCTGATAATTGTAGTGATGGGTAGTTTAACTGCCTAAGACATGTGGTAGTACATTAGTTTTATTACGTGCTGAAGAACATTGGAGGTGGGCGGTTATACAGTTAGACTTAGCAGATACCAAATCGTTTGCAACCCTTTTCAAATTCAAAGTATTTGATTAAGGCATGTTAAGCTTTCTAGCCCATCAAGTGGTTGAGCCTAAAGTCTCCTTAGGTCATCAAACTTAGTTGCACGAAGGACCTCGGCAAAATAGAACAGATTAGAAGGTAATGTACTGAGTAGTAGCTAAGGAGAAAAAAATTCATTATCATCATTTGCCCCCTTACTTCCATGGTTGGAAATTCGAGTATGGAAGTAAGTACAAAAATATTTTTCAATCCATCTGATTAGCCGGCAGGCAATCTATACCTATGCCTTTAGTCTATCATGTAGTTGCCAAGTAAGGATGCTAGGTTTTCAATTGGCATTTCCATATTTCATTCAATATTTGTTGCTAAAAGTCATATGGATTCCCAACTCAAAGGTCACATCTTTTCATTTTTCCCACGTCTTCATATACCATGTACATGCATGGTACAGCTATCAACTCATATTACTATAATTGCTAACGGTATTGCACCCATTGGATTCTTGACATGGCATATGTATCTCTCATTGATGCTTGGCAATCAAATCAAGCTCGATAATCAAATTACGCTCAAATCTTAGTAACTTTCCCTCTACTCTTTGAGAGAAAGATCAACTTCGGATGATACTTATAAAGCCCTTGAAGGGTATCATTGCACACTTTCTTGATCACTCATTCTAGCATCTTATTGTTTTCTTCTCTCAAATTGTGCTTGTGAGAAATTCTAAAGTTCATAAATTCCTTTCTTTCAAATTGGCAACATCTCTTCAGGTATGGGTAGAAGTAAGATTTCTTCTACTACTCTTACTCCAAATGATTTTGAGGCTACTCCTTTCCCCCCATGAGGTGGTAAAGTTGGATTCAAATTCTAGTAGTTTGGTATATAGTACGATTGAAATGTAACAGAAGCTTGCCTGCATAGATGCATTGCCAATAGATGTTTATCTTGATGATAGAAAGGACATGTGAGTTGCCAAATGCTTGTATAATAACATAGGTATAATATTGATTCAATAGATAGAGTGTAAAGTAATGCCGTCAGGGTAGTTGTGTCGAGATATAATAAATATTTTGAAGATCTTTCGGTTGAATGGAAACTTCGTAGGCCTAGAGAAGACGAAATAGTGTGTTTTCCAATGGAGCATGAGTTCTGTGTTTACTTGAAGTATTTTGAATTCAGTTTTACATTTTCCTTTTTCCAATTTCCAAAAAAGATTTTTTCAACTATTTTTGCATTTCACTGAGCATGTTTTCTCCCAACACATATAGAATCTGTGAGACTTTAAAAAATTTACAATTAAGATCTTGCACTTAGATGCAACATGATTATGAGAGTTACCAAGTCAAGTGAATTGTAAACTCCATACTTTAGTAACTAGTTCTCAAGTATTTAGTTTTAAGGCAATCGGAAAAATAGTTTAGTTAAGTTAATATTCTATGACTTGGCTAATATATATATATATATATATATATATTGTAATGTCTCACAATCTAAACCTGCTAGCTTTTGTGCAATTATACTTCTTGAAAAAGAAAAAATATATATATATATATATATACATAGTATTATAAGTATATATGGAAATTTTGACATACTTACTTTATTAAACACCTAATAATAAAAATTTTCGAATGTCGTAATATATTCAAATAATAGTCTATAAGAGATTCTTATATGAGAAATTTCTGAAATGTGATAGTAAGATTAAAATCCTTAAAAATCTAATCATATCAATTTAAATATTACTCAGATCATTAAATATGTAAGGTCTCTAAAATTTCTTAACTATAAATGTAATATTAAATTTATAAACTCTACTTATGTAGAAATGCCATATTATTCAAGTTAGTAATTCTTAGGATATAATAAAGTATAGTGAAGTAACTTATAAATTGTGATATTACGTGTGTCATATATTAAGAAAAGTGTATATAGGGTCTTATCTTGGAATCTAAGACTATTGAAAAATTAGTTCTAAATAAGATCAAATGGTAATATGAGTCCTCCAAAAGTTAGAAGGAATAGCCTTGTAAAGTCGGATTTAAAAAATAAGTTGAAATGTAATCAACATAAATTATAACATAAAATTTATCGGATTAAATCTTAATTCGTTTAGAAATAGAGATTTTAGATTAGATGCACAACATAATATTCTAGTATTTTTGAATTATATTATGGAACTTTATAAGTAATTAATCATGATAAAATTATACTCGAAAATTCACATAAAATTGGACCAAATATATATATATATAATTTCCTTTAGAAACGCGATGAAGATCTTTGGCTTATAAAATATTGTAGCCATTTGCCACAAATACCATAAGGATTAATAGGGGGCGCGGGGCCGGGGGGGGGGGGGTGGTGGTGGAAAGGGATATAGAGAGAGAGAGAAGGGGGTGGGGGAAGAGAGAGAGAGAGAGGGCAAAAGAGAAAATAAAAGGAAAGAAAAAAAAAGAAAATGAGAAGAAGGAAATATATATATATATATATATATATATAAAAGAGGATAGCATGAAAGATGAGTTAGAAGATTTAATTTCTTGGTATGATATTTTTAGGTAATCTCGCTTTTACAATTTTAACTATTGTTTTTTAATTGATATATAATAGTTTTAGAGAAGACATATTTGTAACTTCATTATTTTTCTAAATGAAGAATTCATCCATAAAATTTTATAAATGTTTTCGTTTTGAGTTTTGAACATATAATATTGATAGCTATATTTCTATTGCTCCATTTAATAACCTATAGAGGGACTAATTGAATATATATGTATATGGTTGAAGGTGTAACAATATGAATTAAAACATGAGTAGCAAGAGTAAAAGTTTATTAATCACCTTATTATAGTAAGTACTTACATTACATATAGATAGCTAGATGAATCTTATTTGAAAAAAATAGAAAACACTACGTATTGTACTATATTTTAAACATAACTAGTATTATTTGAAAAATATACATATGCGTTATAAATATATATTACTTATTGAAATGATACTTTCACTAATTTGACATAACAAGCATTGCCTATTTTATGGCAAATATGTATAATCATTATATTGCATTATATTACAAATATATTTATAGCAAAGGTTATATGATAGGTAATATATTAAGATTGTACGTAAACTGCCTGTATATATATGTAATAAAATGATATATATATTTAATAATATTTTATATTAACTATAGGGCTAGTTAACTTAATAACCATAAGGTAAAAATAAGATAATCACCTAAAGAAATATTTTAAACTATCTACCTTAAATCTTATGTATACATAATAAGCCTAATCACTGATTTAAAATATATAACAAGAAGAATAAGTATATTAGGTTGGCTTACTTCCAACCTTGTACGTATCTTAATTCTTACTTTATCTTATCCAAGATTAATAAACTAAATTTGTAAACCTATCAGAAACTTTTAGGGATAATTGGCCATAAAGCTAGGTAAGTGGGATCAATATTTTTCAGTATTTTGGAGTATTATTTTAAAATACTTTAAGGCTTTGGTATGTTTTTGGCTTATGATTATAATTTAGTTCTTTGTGCATGTGTAGGGCATGTGCTTAAATAGTGGTCATCTATTGTAAAAATTTAGCTTTATGTGATGTCGTTTTGTAATTATTACTTTGATTGGTTTGTTTAAAATTGTTTGATCACCTTAGAAACAATCTAACTTGAACTCGACCTAACGTCTAACCTGACATGTATCATAACCCACTAAGAGTAATAACTAGGATTCTCAAGCCAAACACAGACCTTTTTTGATAAGGATAGTTGAAATGGTCCTTTTTCCACTTTAGTCGAACTAAGTGACAAGAAAGGTAGTCATGGTAATGTTAGGGGCCATAGTTTGAAGGTGGTCACAAGAGAAGAGTGTTCTCTATTGCATAATCCTTGGTTTAGTTCCAATTTATGAGTGTATAGCATCGAACTCCTTAACCCGTATTAAAGTGAGTGTAATTTCTTTAATCTCATAAAGAATTAGATAATGTCATATGATGATATTTTCTTATATATGCATTATATCTAACTAATTTGGTTCAAAACCCTGTTCATGATGTACTAAATGCATACTTTTGTCTTTGTCCCACTTATTGAGCAAATTGTCATTCGTTTTCCTATAGTCTGTTTGCAGGTTTAGAGTGGAACTACAAGTATCGTACCAAAAACCAAAACTTTAGCAAACTGGGTTGAGGAGTGAGGATCAAGAAGTTGAATTTTGTTCTTCTTATTGACTTTTTCCTAATTACTAAGAAAACTACTCGAGTTTTCTTAGGGGGCTCAATAGCTTTCAATCTTTTAATCTGTATACCGAGTAATGTGTACCTATAGGTTTTATGAACGCTCTTATGAAAAGTCAAACTACAAGTTTGCTTTATTGGTTATTTCAAAAAATTATTCTACAGGTTTGCATCAAGCAGGTCTATGATAGCAACAATAAGGACATTTGTTATTTTAGGATGGTTCATACGATGAAACTATTATGACTCTATCTTTTTAGGGCATGATTGTTTTGAATTGGTATAAGAGCCTTGTTCTTAAGAACTCACCCAAAGCGTGCTTCTTAAGAACTTACTTTGAAGCATTATAAATAAAATTTAATCAGTATCAGAGGTAAACATTGAGAGTAAGGGATTAGTGGGTAGTCAAAGATTTAAACTTTGATAGTTAATTAGTTAAGGATAATAAAACAAATCTTTAGATGATAATTTTGAGCAATATTAAGGGGTTAAGAATAAAGTATGTGGGGTGTTGACTTTTATTAATTTAAGTAAATACAAGAAACAATTAAGTTGATAACACACCTTCCTATTAATGATGTGATTTTGTTTATATCTTGCAAGTAGATAAAATCCTAAAACTCTTGATTTAACTTTATATAATAGAATGTAATTCATCATTATGATTGACAAGATTGAATCCAATAAAAGCATTAAGCTATGTGGTGCTTCTTAGTTAAAGATAAGCTTGTGCTATACTCTAGAGCCATGATTGTCAAAATCGTGAGTCTACTCGTATGTTTCTATGAGTTTATGATTTTATGAGTTCTTCTTAAGTTGAATTGTATACAAAATTGGTTTTTAATAAACTCGTGATAGAATTGTGATTTTAGGTATGTGATTCTACGAGTTTGCGATTCTACGAGTTTACGATTCTATCGGTTCTATGTGATTCTATATGATTCTATATGATTTTATTTGATTCTACTTGATTTGGATGCAATAAACTATTAAAACTAAGAAAAAGGACTCGGCTTCTACAATTTAGAGCAAGCTAATTAAAACTATAAGTGAAATGACACTATGTTTGCTTCTTTAACTTATGTTGATTACATTACTAGTTTCATTATTTAAAATCTCTTATCATAGATGAATAAATGACTAAGGAAGAAGATTATTTAATTTGTCAAATGATCATTTGTTGAGTATTCTTGTAGTAGTACGATATAAGAAAAAAGATGAACATAATATTATATAGAAGGGTTAGTGTACTTATAGATATTAAGAGTCATGGCCTATAGGAGTAGAAATGAAGATGATTAGGAGATTCATGACATTAGTACTATTAAAAATGAGGTATGAACCAATGTTTTACATACTTAGAATATGTACAGGTAGATACTATTAGTAGTAGTGTCAATAGTGGTTGTAATGATAATAATAATAATGATGATAATAATTATGTTAGTTATTCTTTATTACTAACATATGATTTGCACCAAGACCATTGATGCCTAATGGTATCACCATTGATAGACAGGGTTCAAATCTCCTTTCTCCAATTATTGGCTTAAAAAAAATGATTTATAACTAGTCTTGTAGTAATTTTGTTGATGATAAGACATTTGATGATTTTTTTTTAATTTAGTCTTTTATCACAATAATTTATGTCATAATGTAATTTATATCAATATTAATATTTATATTTTAGTTTTATACATTAGCATAATACTTTTTTCTTATTTATTTGTACTATAAATTATATTGTAACCAAAGTTTATGTTGAATTTCTTTATTTACATCATATATTTTAATGTTCTTATGAATTTATAAGCATGTTTATAGTTTTTGAAAGCTAATTTATGTAGGATTTAGAAACTTATGTTTTTATGTTTCGATTCTACGTTTTGATTTTACGAAACCCCAAGCAATACCTAGTGATACATAAAATCACAAATTTGACAACCTTACCTAGAACTTCATTATCTCGGAAGTGTAGCCAAGTGTGTAATAAGTCAAAATGCCAATATGACTAGGGTTTTCTAAGTTTAGAACTGGAAAAGCACTACATAGGTTATAGTGTGTAAGAACCTAGGAATATTAATGATGTAACATCAGAAACTTGTTATATATGTCTATCTCATCTTTTTTAGATGTAACTATTAAGAAGCTATGGACGTAGAATTTTACAATTAATTAGTAAGTAATGTGTAATTAAGATGTAAAGGTACTTGAATAATTTTATAAATTGTAATATACGAATGGATGCTTGTATGCAAGATTAGAACTAAATTATTAACTAAATTAAAATATATGAATAATATTGATTTAAAGAATGCCAATGCCATTGTATACCCTTGTACCCATAAGAGAATTTTGAGGATGGATTATATTATGGGGTAAGCCAAAAACTCAAAGGAAATCATTACGATTGTAATATCATAACCCAACTATGTTCTTTTTGCATTTCTTGTATAAATAACTATGTCTACCAAATTAAAATTCTATATGTATAATTAGTTAAGACTTTAGAAATAACATGCTATGGGGGGTGAATATGAATTATTTATTGTGTAATTATCTATTAAGTGTTATTTGTAGCAACCTTTGTACATTGTCGGCATTATTATATTTTACTTATGGTGGACAATTATTTAACAAGGTATAGTATTGTTGAATAAGATGTTTCTAGAACAAACGCTCCATATAGCAAAGAATGACCTAAAATTTAGAAGTGAATTTTACCCTATACCTCTTATGGACCTAATATAGGAAGAAATTCCTTCTCAAACTTACTTGCTACCTATAGTGATATACCAACTAAATAAATTCCCATCACAAATTACAAATGCAATGAGAACTAAATTGCTTTAATGTAATATCTTTACTAAGTAAGCTATAATAGGAAGTTGTCATAGAAAATGGCTTAAGAAATGATACTCCTAGTATGTTAAATTATGTATAATTTTAACATGACCATAAGATATCTTAAAGAGAACATCGATAAATGATAGTCTTAGGTTATGACAAAGGATCAAATGTTAAAATATTAAACATATAATTAATATATCACGACCATAAATACATGATATGATGATGTTAATAAGGACAGTAGAATTATGCTGATAAAGCCAACTGTAGTTACAAAGAAATCTCTTGATTATCAACTAATAATGATTATAGTCAAGGTTGCCACATACTTATTACAAAGAAATCTCTTGATTACCTAAATAATTTATTTTACCACTTGTAATAAGTATGTGGCAACCTTGACTATAATCATTATTAGTTGATAAATGAGGAAAAGGATATAACCAAGACAATATGAGATGTTTCACAAATATTTTAGCATAATGGATAAATGAGAAGATACTGATAAATGGATGGTTCTCGAGTTTCATTTTGATCAAGTTTTCTATCTTTGTCAATGATCTATGTATGTCATGTCATGTCATGTCAAGAATTGAGTCTATATCAATGCCTTATGAGTTTGTTGATCAAGAGTTATGTCAGCTTTTATTGAGTCAAATCATGTCTAGTCAATTTGAATCATAGACCATCACATTTGAGTTCGAGATGGAGACGAGTTTAGATTTGCTAGACTCATTTTCGTTAATACTTGTGCTAAGCCATATGAAATATCAAATCAATAAATATGGCAGCAACATAACCATAATAGGAGAGAATGTAAACATAAAAGATAGAGAATTAGGGATGTATGACAAAAAAAAAAAGAAGGAAAAATGAATGAATGAAGACCAATATCTTTATTACTGACCTTAATGGGAACTTAGCTATTGATAGTGTAGGGAATACCAAAGAAGGTAAATTAGAGAGTACACCCGATCTACTATGGTGATAAATCCATAACATGGGAAGTAGAATAGAAGATGGATTGATTCAATAAGTGTTATCATAACATTGCACAAGCTAGAACAAGGATAAAATCTTACGGCTGTAGAATTTAAAGTAGAAAATCCCTTAACTCATTAAGTTAGATTCATATAAGCATAACATAGGGGAAAATAATCGAATACTTTAACATAGATAATATTACGCTCAGTATTAAGTAAAGAAATGTGGTGAATAAAATTACGTAACTTGAACATTACCCAAGAAAAAAAGGATGGTAGTAGAATTAGAGAATATTGTTGTAAAGCAAATGAGGATAGTTGATAAAATGCACCGAGAGTTAACAAGGGCGACTGTATCGAGGTGGATCCAAGCTTGTAAAAAGCTTAAAAGTAGAGACAAAAAGGGAAACATGTGAACAACAATGAAAGTAAAATAAGCAAAACCTACGATCAGCTTCAAGGATATGACATACGAAGGACCTACTAAGGACTCATGGCTGAACATGATATGATGTACGAGCTAGTTCGATAAGGGTACTAGCCACCTAGCCTTACTTAAGAGTTAAGATAAGGGTAAGGAGAGGGAAGCAAGTACACTTAACTCATGAAAGGGGAATTATATTTAATATCTGATATATGATTATGGCTACATTTATAATGGGTATTTATACCCAAAAAATTAAGGCAACAATTATAAATGGAAATGACTAAAATGAAAAAAGTCCTAAAGAGGTAATGTATAAAAATGGAAAAAGAGCATAAAGAGAAAATCAAGAAAAATGTTTATCTTGTATAGAGGATTTTTTCATATGATTGCTTAAATATGTAGTTCTTTATGGATGGGTGACTTATCGACAGAAATAGACAAACTTTATGACTAGGCGATTGCCAAGAGAAGGTGCTGAGTAGACCTAGGGGTCCATTTGAGAAGATGTGGGCGTGAATGTGTGCTAGGTTTTTTAGCACCAATATTGCCAAGTTGGAGGTTGACGTGATCATAGCTGAGTAGACATGTAAGGGGTTGGACTATTGGGGCAATTCATATTTAGGTCAACTATAAGTTGGTTGGGTGGATCAAGTTGTTGCCTAAGTGCATCCCTAATTGGCAATTGAAGACTATTGATAGGCATAAGAGGGTTCGACTCGGATGGGACATCAGGTTGGCATACTGTAGTAACTTAGACTCATCGGTTGTAGGGTAAAAAGAGAGAACTTACCTCGCCATGCTTTCCAGTCTTTGGCTTTGAGCTTGGGTTAGAGGTCCGGAGGTCCGGTGGTCTGATTCCTATCATCCCCGCTAAGTTGATAGGGATTTGGGATCAAATCCGGATGGTCTTAATCCATGCCTTCATCAGATTAGTAGGGATTGAGGTTGGATTATTAAACACATTGGACACTTCGAAGTTCTCTAGTAACTCTAATTGGTAAGCATTGTCATTAATCTTCTAGAAGATTTTAAAGGGTCAATCAGTTCTGATAGATAACTTGCTCTTCTTCTTATTTGGAAGCCTTTTCTTACTCAAGTGTAGCCACACTTGGTCATTAGGCTGAAATTGCTTGGTCTTCCTTCCTTTACCTTTCTCTTTTAGTTTTTTAGTAGCTTGGTCAATGTGCTAAGTGACTCGTTGGTAGATTTGTTGGATGGATAGAGCTGTGGTTCTCACTTTTGGATCTCCTTAGTTAGTTAACGGCATCGGGGTGTGATCAAGGGGTAGCTTGGGAATGAAGCCATAGATAACCTCAAATGGCGCGTGCCGAGTGGTTGCATATACTATCTTCTTGTAAGCTAATTCTATCATTGGTAAGGAAATATCCTAGTTAACTAAGTTCTTTCCCATTGCAGCCTGGGGAAATGATCTTAGGGTATTATTGACTGCCTTTGTTTAGCCATCGGTCTAGGTGTAACAAGAAGTAATGAATAATAACTTGGTTCCCATTCGACACCAAAGAGTTCTTTAGAAATGACTTAAGAATTTTAGGTCTCTATTTGATACCACACTCCTCGACACTCTATACATGTGAACTATCTCCTACAAAAACAAAGAAGCAATAGCTGAAGCATTATTAGTTTTGGTACAGGACACAAAATGTGACATTTTGCTAAATCTATCTAAGATAATCACCATAGAATCTTTCCTTAGGTAATAAGGGTAGTTTGATGACAAAATCCATACTCAGGTTAGCTCATGGTTTGGTTGGAGCAAGCAAAGGCATTGCCTTCCCTTATTTTGTCCAACTTTTTACTTTCTTGCAAATGGCACACCCTTAATCACATGATGTACATCATGTTTTATCCTAGGCTAGAAGAACCTATCATTTAGCAGCCCATACGTCCTTTGTTCTCTAAAGTGCCTAAAAGTCCTTCACTATGGGCTTCCCTTACCTGCAATTCTCTTATCGACTAGGTCAGCACGTATAATTTGCCCCCTTAAAATCGGTAGCCATCCTTCACAATGTACTCATCCACCGTTCTTCCTTCTTTACATAATTTAGATATAGGTCCAAAACGATAATCATACCGATATGGATCTTTAATGCTTGTAAACCCCAATAGTTTGGTCTACAACTTAATGAGAAGAACATGTCTTCTTGAGAAACTGTTGGCAACTACATTATTCTTGCCTTACTTATATTTGATAATGAAATTAAATCCTTCCAAAAATTCAATCCACCAAACTTGGCATTTAGAAAGCTTAGATTGGCTTTGTAGATATCATAAAGATTCATGATCTACATATATGAAAAATTCTTTTCGCTGAAGATAGTATTGGCATATGCAAAGAGCTTGGATTAATACCAAAGTTCTTTATCATAAACAGAATAGTTTACTTGTACGCCTCTGAGCTTCTTATTGTGATAAGTGACAGTTAGCCTTCTTGCATTAGTACAACTTCGATGCTGACACCTAATATGTCGCATTTAAGCTCAAATACTTTAGTAAAGTTTGGTAGAGCTAAGACTGAGGTAGAGGTTAATTTTTCTTTCACCTCGACGAAACTTTTATCTTCTTTCTCTCTCCACTTGAACCTTACATTCTTCTTTGTTAGCTTAGTTAAAGGTGCTGCTATAGTGTTGAATCCTTAGATAAAGCGTCAATAGAATGATGCTATTCTATGGAAACTCTTAACCTTAGCACATGAAGTTAGGGTTGGCGACTCGACATTAGCTCTTAATCCTCCCCTACTAATTATGTAACCTAAGAAGGTTATTTCTTCTTAACAAAAATAGCATTTCTTTATGTTTTTAAACAACCTTTTTGCTTAGAGGACATAAAAACAGCTTAGAAGTGATCGAACTAGCTTGCTTGGTTGGCATTGTAGACAAGGATATCATCAAAATAGACAACGATAAACTTTCCAATCAAATCCCTCAAAACATGATTCATCAGCTTCATAAAAGTGCTTAGGGTGTTTGATAACCAAATGGCATGACCATCCACTAGTATAGGCCATGTTGGGTTTTAAAAGTAGTTTTCCATTTATCCTTTTGTCTCATTCAAATTTGGTGGTAATTGGACTTTAGATTAATCTTGTTAAACACTTTTGCACTACTTAATTCATCTAAAATATCATCCAGCCTCGAGATGGGGTATCTGTATTTGATTGTAATCTTGTTGACAACTTTGCTGTTTACACATATATGCTAAGTTCCATCCTTCTTTGGCACTAGCAACGTAGGCACAATACAGGGGCTAAGACTCTCTCTCACATACCCTTTCTCTAATAGCTCATTGACTTATTTCTAAAGCTCTACAACTAGCTCGTGATTCAATTTGTAAGCTGGTTTGTTTGGTAGGACAGCACCGGGTATTAAGTAAATGCAATGTTCTATACCTTGAAATAGGGGTAATCCTTTTGGTAGCTATCTTGGGAATAGGTTAGCATACTTATCTAATAGCTTAATCTTTAGGGGTAAGTCAACTTGCTCTTTCAATTCTAATAGTTGCCTGACCAATAGGAAAGTTAGTGTGTTGGCTTTAATAATCTTTTACAACTCAGCTCAACTCAAAACCAAAGCCTTCTTGGTTCCTCGAGCTAGTTTTTCTTATAGCTTACTTACTTAACTCGAGGTCACAGGGTTTAAGGTAATTTTCCTACCATCTTTCTCAAACACATCCGTGTTCTTAAAACCATCATGAATAACCCTTTGATAAAAAAGTCAAGGTTTACTTAGCAATACATGAGATACATACATGGGCAGCATGTCATAGAGAATTTCGTCGGAATAGTTTCTAATTGAGATTGGTAGCAAAAGTTGTTGAGTGATATTCAATACTCTCTTCTTGTTTAGCTAATGTAACTTGGTGTAGACTGTGACTAAAGATAAACAAGGTAGGTCATTAGGATGGGTCTAAGCTTATCAAAAGTTTGAAAAAGGTGATGGAATCATATAAAAAGTAGTAAAAGTACAATAAGCAAACCCACAAATAGCTGTTAGGATATGATGCACCAACGAACTTCTAAGAACTCACGATACGACTTTATATGACGTACGAGATGGTTCGATGAGGTTACTTACCACCTAGCCTTACTCAAAGGGTAGGATAAGAGTGAAGGAGTAAACAAGTTAACAAGAGTAATGTTCACAAAAGGGGAATATTAAGTATATTGATGATATTAGGTAAAGTAGTAAAATGTGGTTACATATATAATAGGTATTTATACCTGAGAAACTAGGGCAACTTACCTAAAGATGGAAAAGATAAAAAGGGTAATGCCCTAAAGAAGTAACATATAAGGAATACAAATGAGTAAATATAAATATTCAAGGAAAAGTAATGACTGAGTGTAGCAGATTCTCTTAGTAGGCCTGGATATGTGGTAGTAATGTATTAGTGATGCCATTTGAAGATATAGAAAAACAATACGATTAGGATGGGTAACTAAGTAGGAGTATCGACTAAGATTTAAGCTTATTTGGGAGGAAGTGGTTACAAACATGTGTTAGATCTCTTGTCCTCTCAGCAATAATGTTGTCGTGATTAGGGTTGGTTCGATCATATTCGATTGATGGCGTATGAAGAGGTGAGCTGTAAGCAAAGCATTTGTCTAGTTAGCACATAATCTTTGAGAGATTTGTAGTCACTCGATTTATCATAGGGAATTGGTCAATAACATAGATCAACTTAACCTCAATAGGAGTCAACTAAAGCAAGAGAATTTACTTTGTTAGTCTTTTAAGACCTGGGCTTTGCTGCGGGTTAAGGTTCCAGTAGCTGAATCCTATCATAACTTGTATGGCTTCGGATGTGAAATGATTGGCAACTTAAGTTTCTTAATTAGGTCAGCAGACATGATGCTAGTATAACTTCTACTGTCTACTATAAGTGCATACACTTGTTTACTTACCGTGCATGTGACGTGGAGCAAATTCTCTCTTTACTCCTCCTTAGTAGAGGGTTCTATACTCATTGCACATCAGACAATTAGGTTAGTTTGTCCAAATCTTCTATAAATACATCTTCTTCAATAAGCTCTTCTTCTTGGGTGGTATTCTCCTCAGGAACCACCTCTTTGGGCTCCTCATCAATGTTACCCACGTTGAGCTTTAGGACATCTCCATTGATAATCTTAGTTCTTCGGTTTAAACACTGGGTAGCCATGTGCCTAAACCCTTAGCACTTGAAGCGTTCGATCTGGCTTATCTTCCTCCCAAATCTTTATCCCTTCTTGTATGTTCTTAGCGGCACTTCATCATTAGTTGGTCAGCCTTTCTATTCAATTCTGACATCTGCTCTTCTACTCAATTTGATACTTGGTTGAGCTTAATAACTTCCTTGAGCGGGTTGGCTTGGTTAGACTGGTCGCCTCGGCCTATTCTTAATTGTTAGGCTATTCTTATAGCTTCGTCCAATGTAGTGAATTACTAAAGTTTCATAATATCTCGAATCTCATTTCTTAATCTAATAAGAAACCTGAATACTATTCATGTTGATGGCTCATTTGCTTCACATCGGATCATAAGTTTTTGAAACTCTTGAACATATTTACCAGCAGTTTAGCTTTCTTGTCGTAACTCCTGAAGCCTAGCAAAAGTATCCTATAGATAGGTATCTGACACAAATCTATTTACAAGAATTCTTTTCATCTTGAGCTAGGTGCTAACTTCTCTATATCTTTCTCACCTTCTTATGGTTAGGAAATTCTTCCACCATAATATGGCATACTCTAAGAATTCTAAAGCAGCAACTTTTACCTTTTTATGGTCCTCATACTAATAATAGTAAAAAATATGTTCAACTTTTTCCTCCTAATCTAAATAGTTGCTTGCATCCCTAGAACCATTAAAGTTTAGAATCTGAAGCTTCATATGGTTAGTATCTTAGGGTGCTCGAGCTCATTCTTCTTCCACATTGTACTCTTTTTCTCTGTGATCATCCATATTACCTAACTTAATCCTTCTCTTAATACGTCCTCCTACTCCTTCACTTAGATGTTATCAAGTTAGGTTTTATCGTCTTGCAAGTCAAGTAACTTGGGGAGTATTCTACATGGCCTCGATAAATTAAATGGCTAATGTATGTACAGCCCTAGTAAGGTTGGCTCTAAGGTTAGTTATTTCATCAATTTGTTCATCTGTACTTCTAGGGGTACACTGGGATTGTCGTCCATGGTAGATAATATTGCTATTATCATCTCTAATACTAGCCTTGACATTAGGATTCGTCATTCTCTTTGACAAAACTCACCAATAAACTCAAATCCTAAGAAACAGCAGATATGGTTCCTCTTAGCTAAGTAATACACACACTCTTCTACATGAATGCTCTACTAATTTGTGAACATAACAACTACTCCAAAGACCAATACACCCAACCGAAACTTGCTTTATTTTCATATGTTCGAAATATGGCAAATTAAAGTATACAGCTGTAGTAACTATTACACCTCCTACTTACTAAAACACTCATGGTTAACTTCTATGCTACTGCAACACACTACCACAACAAACACAACTCACAGGAAAGCTTAAACACAACTTATCCAAAAAAACCTCCGCTCTGATACCATGATGATACGATACACTAAGAGTTGACAAGGGCAATAATATCGAGGTAGGTTCAAGCTTGCAGAAAGCATGAGAGTGAAGATGGAAAGGGAAATATGTGAACAATAATGAAAGTAAAACAAGCAAAACCTATGGCGATGATGGTAATCACCACTCCGATGAGGGTGTTAGCCATTTAGCTTTTTTTAAGGGTTAAGATATGAGTAAAAAGAGAAAAGCAAGCATACTTAGCTTATGAAAGGGGACGTATGTTTGTAGACACCCTATTTTTACCATATTTTATTTTTCAAAATTTTTAAAATAGGGTAAGGGGTCTTAATTTAGGAAATATAAAAAATACAAACCTTAGAAAAAAATAAAAAAATTTAAAAAATACAAAAAAAAAGAAAAGAAAAATATAAGTAGAAAATTATCAAAAATAAAATAAAATTACTAAAAATAAAAAATACAAAATTTAGTAAAAAAATAAAAAAAAATGAAAAAAATTATAGAAAAAACACAAAAAGTGGAAAATTTAAGAAATTCAAATAAGTTTTAGGAGTTAATAAATGATGGTTGTTGGGCCTAGGCTTAGATTCAATTCTAGCTTAGGATGATCTTGTCTATATGTGCTATTTAATTGTATATATGAACAAAGCACAGGCTAACGGCCTAATGGATAAACACTTTAGCATTGCATATGGTTTAGAGGACTTAGGTTTGAATCTTACCAAAGGCATGGAATGCCTTTTTTTTTTTTTTTCATAGAACACACTAACACATCACCTAAACATACGATAAGTCAACGTCACGTCATTACCTATGTGTTGCATCAAGATATGTGGTACAATGACATTCGCCCCTATTACTGATGTGGTACCATGTAGATGCCATGTTAGTATCTTTGCTATGTGTAGCACATGTGTTTAACACATGGCATACAATACATCAGCTTGGCTACGTATTTGAGATGTGGCATAACATGATTCGGCCCTAAGGCTGATGTGGCACCACATTAGTGCCACATCAACACTTTCCCATTTGTTTCTTTCTCTTTCCTGTGATTTCCTCCCCTTTCTCGCATAAAAACAAGCTTACCCCCTTTACTTTGACTTAATTTTCTGCATAAATTCCGTACACACATGTATGATTTCTTGGTCTGATCTTATTCCATATACAGCCTTCTTCAAATTAAGTGAAAAAACAAGGCTAGATTCAATCGTTTTTTTGCCTAAATTGACTCTCAAAATTGGAAAAAACTTGAAATCTAGAGTCATACATTCATACCGAAATCAGCCATTAATGGACATTTTGAGCTTATTCAAGCTTGAAACACTATAAATTGGACCCTTCCCATCGTCGTTTGAACATCAACAATCATCCGAACTCTTTCTTGTGATCTCTCTCTATAACTCTCTCTCTTTACACGGCATTAGCCCCTCTTTGTCTCTTTAGTAGTTTCGATTTGAACCAACACTACGAACACATCCCCCATACTCCTAACTTTTGAGCCCAATTCGTTTTACCCTCTACCATAGCCTTATTGATCACTGCTAATAAACCTTCTCTCCACCACAACTACCCATTCAAAACCACTAGCGTTACTACACAATAGTCCAATCTAACCTCACTACTAGCTTTGCAACACCTTAAAACCACAAAACCAGCTCCCCTTACACTCTTAACAACTACCACATAGATTGACCACCACCACTAGTCACGATCGAACCACATACAACCACCAAATAGCCATCCTAGGTCATGGCACTTGCCCTAGACCCCCTAACCCCAATCAAGAATTCATAAATTCCACTTTTTCCCATTTGAATTGATGCTGAAATCACCTTAAACCACCTTTGAGCCGTTGTTATTGAAGAAGACTTAGGATCAATCTGGATTCAACCAATTCAACCTAAACCTGACTTGAAGTCTACTATAGGTTTAACCTACGTGCGCCTTCTTCTTTTGTTAATTGTTTTTTTTTTTGTTTAGTTATTTTTATGCTATTGTATTGTAATTGTAATTTAAAAATAAAAGAGAAAATGAAAAAGAAAAATAAAATTAGTTTATTTTTATTAAAGTGTAAATTGAAATAGATAAAATAAAAATAAATAAAAAAAAATTATTATAAAATAAATAAATAGGTTAGTGAATAAAATTGTTTTGACACTTAAAAAGATTAGTTTTCTAAAATAAATAAAAGTAAAAGATCATCTTTCCAAATTAGGGCTTCTTTCTTAGAATTTTCCACAAATAAAATCCAGTTTATAACCCTTTGAAAAATTTCCCTAGAAAAAATTGAACTAGGTAAAAATGTAAGAAAAAGCTTTTTCAAAAATTAAAATCAACCAATCTGCTAATATTTTCTAAAAGAACTATATACGTCTAATTTCGAATAATAGGTACGTAGGCACTCGTATGCACTAGGTGACTTAAAATATGAAAAAAAATTATCCCCCCCCCCCCTTAGTAAATAATTCTTTCAATTCTTATTTTTTATGAATAGATATAATTTCAATTATTGCTTATAAATAGAAATTATTGTTGGAAGGGTATTTGAAAAGTAAAATTAAATTTGAAAAAGTTAAAAGTGGTACCCATTAAAGGCTTAAAAAAAGTTAGCCTTTGGATTTGATCTTTTGGTTTAAAAAAAAATCCTTTTTATAAATTGGTTTTTTTAAGTGGACTAGTGGCTAGGTTAAATTAGTCCACCTAATCAATTTAACCTAACCTTCTTTTTCCTGACTTCGGTCAGGTTGTGACTCCAAAGAATTTTCGATACGTTTAAAAAACCAGTTTTTTTAAGCCTTAGTCTAGGGCTAATATTAAATGGGTAGAGTTTAATATTGATTGGTTTAAAGAAGACTATTTTACAAAATTGGGAGAAAAATTAGGTTCGATAGGATGGCGACTCCATTAGGGACGTCAAGAGGGTTAGCTACTTAAAATTTTTTTGAAAGTAAATATTCGTTTCAAAATACTCACGTTATTTATTTATTTCATGTAAATGTTATTTTAATTGCTATATTCATCTTACATACATTATACTTGGGATATGGGGGGTCATTTGTTGCATTAAATATGTGGGGTAGATGTGAACAGACCCAAGCCGCCTTAGGACACTAGGAGAGGGGCAATTGTATAGATTATGGTATAGTAGGGTAACCACTACTTGGGGTTGATTAGGCCACCCCACTTAAGCTGTAATGTGAACAATGAAGGCGTTTTTTAAAAACGAGTGAGCTAACAAAGCTTAAGGACCTTTTAGAACCTACTCTGATTGTATATAATTCCTTTCAAGTTTAAGTTAATACAATACTCCTAAGAATTGCAACCCTAATAATTTTCGAAAGTTTTAAGGCAATTAATATTTGAAAATAACAATAGGGTTGTAGCTTAAGGAATAATGTATTAACCTAAAAGATCTTAACATCTGCATATTTCTACGTACTTTCTTTTGCTACATTGATAACTGATTCTTTTCCATAAAAAGTATAGACCTAGAATGGCAAATAACTAAGAAAATAACCAGGGAAATGATAGGCTACTAGATCTTTGTAGAATTCTTGAGCAACTATTAAAGGATGAAATTGCCTATCTAAAGGAGAAACTAGAATGCTCTAAAACTCACAATTGAGCCTCAAAATCCCTTCTAAGATAGGTCATTGGGGAAACCTATGAAATGTTGGAAGACTATACGACTTATTTGCGTAACTTAGTTTAAGGGTTTTTCAGTTCATAGTTAGGAGGCCTAGAATGAAGGTCAGTTTCAAGAATAAATGTTAGGCTCTCTTCCTTGGTTTTTAGTACGTTAATTTTCTAAAGTAGTAAAAGTTCTCTTTAGCTTATCATTCTTTATTCTTTAAGATTCCCTTTTATAACAAGGTATTTCAATAATCATTCAGCTAACTATTCATTCTCTTTCCCTCAAAGAAATGTAAATAAATCTCATAAATTTGTAAATAGAATCCTAAAAATCACCATTCTTATTGTAAATTGGTTTCTCGGTTCCTGTAAAATAAAACTTTATATTTCTCTCACACATAAAAAAAAGGAAAAAAGAAAGGGAAAGTTGCTAATTGGTAAAGAATTCTTTGAATTAGTTTCACATGGCTGATGATAATATTACCTCCCTAGAAAAGATGGTACATCAAATGGCCTAACAGTGGTAGATCTTGTTTTCGATTATTACCGCTCTCCAAGTGTATCAAGATTCAAACCTGGAAAGAAGGCTCTCGAATCTAGAAGAAAATGTAGCTATGCTACAAAAGAGTAATATAGACCTAGAAATGGCAATAGGTCGATACTTAAAAGATTTCAACACTCAACATCTAACACTAATCAAATATTGGTAAGCTTAGATAATGAAAGTGGCATAAAGAGAAAAGAGCCCAAGGTAAGTGGGAAAAGGTAAGCCTAAGGGACTCGAAGGAGACAATTCACTTAATTGAAGATCTTAATGGCCTAAATCTTTCATTATCTAAAGGAAGCAAGGATTATAGCCTGTGAAGCCATATTCCAAAGTAAAAACCCTGTAGCTTTGACCTAAAAGCACAATGCGACTATCATATGGGTTAAAAGGGGCACTCCACTAAAAATGTTCGAGATTGAAGACTTGATTGATGCAAAGGTCATTTAGCTAGAGCTACAATAAGTTGGTCCTTCTTCAAATCATGGGGGTAGTTTAATTGTAATACCTAAAGCTCCATTTCTTTTGAGTATATTGATAAGCTCACAAGTTATCTTAAGTAGTTAGAAGCTTAGATAGAGGAAGTTAAGGCAGGGGCAGAGAAGAATCATGTTGTTTTCAATAAAGTTTGTTTTTGAATAGCTTTGTAACAGCTTATATAATATAATCTTGTTTATTTCCTTTCTAATAGAGTGATCGCAATCTTATTAACATTGGGGCAAATAAATCCCTTACTAAGGAATTTATAACTCACTTTTAAAAGGTTTAGAATGAAAAGAGGTAAACTCCATCTTACACACTAACCTCTAAAAACACTTTAAGAGTTGAGCAACATCAAAGTGAGAACATTTTAGACTCATTCCTTAAAGAAGGTTGATTTTGAATTTGATATGCAGATTAAAGTGAAGTTAGGCATTCATTTTCAAATTCCAAACACATCTATCCATTGTTAAACCCGTTGGACCAATTTGAAGAATTTTCAAATTTGAACCCTATTAAGAACTACCTTACAATGGGGTAATTAAGAGGTTAGGTCATTAATTATGAGAGAAGGATAAAATTGGTTTACACTTGTTCAAGTAACGTTAATTCAAAAACAACTTTTATATCTGATAAGTTATTTTTCTTTGAAATGAAGAGGAGTGAATTCCTTTTTCAAATACCTTAAGCTTACACATACCTTAAAAGGACAAAAACTTAGCAATGGAGATAATCACTTCTTGGGCCAAAGGAAAAGAGAAGAGTAAGGAATACTAGGACAATGTAATAAATTAGAAAAGAATGGGGCAATAATTAAAAAGAATAAAAAATAAAAGAGGGAAAAAGGCTTGAAAATTGGGCTTGTGTCAAAGAAAAGCCCCTAACCAAAGAAAAGCCCTACCTAAAGAAAGTTTAGAAGTTTTGATCCCATAATTAAATCCTAAATATTCTCAAGAAACATAAAGCCTTATTATCCATTTTGAACTACAAGCTCAGCCTAAAAACACAAACCATACACATCCATCCCAAATCATAAGACATAAAGCCCCTTTATACATACTTAATCACAAACATAAGACCCTCTTACCCATAAGACCCTCTTACCCATAATATTACCCTTACTTAATAGAGCTCTTTTGATCTTAAAGGATAATTTATCTTTAATAAAAATTGTTTTTGAAACTAAGGTAAGCATACTTCTTATTTTTCCTATAAGGTTCTTGACTTGTATACCCGTGTTAAATAAGTAAATCTTTTAAAATCAACATTCTTGTAAGTATTCTTTGAGACCCTTGGACCAAAAGCCTAAATTCATAATGTTGAAACAAAAAAGACTGAAAAGATTGATCAAGGCATATCACTTACAAAATTGACTGTAATTTTAGGACTGTAGTCAAGAGTGAAATCTAAATTGAGAGTTCGCAAGGAAGTCTTCTTTGATTAACTAGTCATGAGTTACCTTTTCCTTAAAAAAGGAGTGTTTGAAATCATAAGGCCCTACTAGGTAGCTCAGCATTAAGGTCAGGGAGAATATAAGAGGTCTTATGTGATTCTTAAGGGAGGGTTTTTTACCTATTAGCAAACTTTAAATAAAAAAAAAGAGAGATAAAGTAAAGGCTTGTTACAGATCTTTTATTTAAGTCCATGTCGACCTAAGTGGCCAAGTTTTCAATCTATGTCACATAATTTCAATAAGTTGACCAAAGTAGTCTAGGTCATTCTCACTCTTTCGTAATGAAGGTGATTTTCCTTAACGTCTTTTTTGTCATAAATGGTTTTCACCAACTTCTTTGTTTGTAAATATTTTTCGAATCGGGTAATTTTTCAAACAAGTTTCATTTCCTCACTTCGCATCTTTCACCATTGTTAGGGTTCTAGCTGTCTCTCAGAGCGTGCTATCCCCTCTCTCTTCCTTTTAGGGTTCTAACCAGCTTTTAGAATGCTATCCTCAATCCATTCTTTTTTTAAGATTCTAGCCAGCTTTCAAAATATTGTCCTAACTCATTAATCTCTTTAGGGTCTTAGTAAGCCCATAGGGTGCTTCCCCTCATTAACCTTCTTTAGGGTCTTAGTGAGCCTATAGGAAACTTTCCTATTCATTAATCTTGCTTCCATGTTTTAGCGAGCCCATAGGGTGCTTCCTTGTTCACTAAACTCTCTTCAGGGTCTTAGTGAGCCCGTAGGGTGCTTCCCTTCATTAATCTCTTTTAAGGTTTTAGTGAGCTTGTAGGTGCTTCTCTTCATTAACTTCCCTTAAGCAAGTCCATAGGGGCTTCTCTTCACCAATTTCCTTTAGCAAGCCCATAGGGCGCTTCTTTTCACCAATTTGTTGGAGCAAACTCATAGGGCACTTGTAAACCCCACGAATTTAGCTTTCTAAGTATAGAAACAAACGTCCAAACTGTAAATGATTTTTCCTGAATTCACAAGAGTCAGTAAGATTTAAAACCGATTAAAATCTCAATCCAAAACCTAAAGAGGACACGAAAAACCTTAAATCATCAATTGAACCCCTAATCGCATATGAAGACCCTAAAACCTCGAACTTCATCAAAACCCTAAGATGACAATAGAAGATTTAATCGCGTAAGAATATATGAAATCCTAAATGTGTAAAAACATTAGAGATTGTGCCTTAAAGTAATAAAAATCCTAAAACTATAACTTTAAGGATATAAACACACTAATTCATCATGATATACCCTAAAACCCTAATTGATAATAGAATGCTCATATTTTGCCAAATCATTAGTAAAAAGTTAGAGATGACCCTCATTCATGCTTAAATGATTTGAATTCTCAAGTAATCCATTAGGAACTAAGATAATGAGTCATAGATTATAATTATCCCTTAAATATATGATTAAGATAGTCTTACTTAGGGTTAGGGTTATAGTTGAAGATTAGGTTACATATCGTGAACTTTAATACCCAAATTAGCACTTTTTACACTTGTTATCAAAAGTAGTTTATCAAATGAGATATATGGACTCTAAAGACCTAAAGTAAGATCTCATCAACCACATTTACACATCAATGCATCATATACCTCAATTCTTCTCAATTCCTTCATTTCTCTCCCAATTTCCCTTAATTACTACATTATGTGCACAAAATTACACATACTTAAGGAATGTTGACTAAGATAATACATGTTGACCAAATTTCAAATGTTGACCAAGTCAACACATGTTGACTAAAGTCAACATTTTGAAAATTCAACAAAGGTTAAGAGATAAAGAAAATATCTCTTATGTAATGATGCCTTCCTTTTCTTTTCTTTTTTGATTTTTCTTTCTTCCTTTGTTTCAATTGTTACCGTCCACTTATTCCTCATTTTGGTCCCACCATTTGTTGTCTTCCATAATCAAAAACAAAGACAAAGAAACAAAACAAAAACACTCCTCATTGCCGTGAGCTTCTTCTTCCCATTTCACTCTCACCACTCCTCCTTTTGTCTTCTTAATTCCAACACAATTAAAGGTATGTCTTTAAGTTGTTTTATGTTTCTTTATATTATTCGTTAGTTAGTTAATTAAGTCTCCTCTTTAAGTGTAGAAATCTAGGAATCATGAAGAAGAAGAAGGATATGCATGTTCATATGTCCTTAAGTATATGTATAAAAGGATATGCTAAAAGAATACAAGTATAAATACCTTTGTATATAAGTATACAATATGTACATAACCTAAAATAAGGTATATACTAACCATACATGCATATATCATGTCAAATATACTCTTAAAATACAAAAAGAATGAAATTGTGAAGCTTTCTTATGGGGCTATATAAGGCATACGAAAATACGTATAAAAATACGTATGTCACCGTATGCGTATATGGGTATATGTATTATTATATATATATTAGTACATAAGTATACATATTAGTATATTATGAGTATAGGTAGGTATATAACATATGTATATGTATAAGTACTTAATGACATATACATTTACATGTAATAAATGGATTACATAAGCCATGACATCATCTAAATATTACATAAGCCATGACATCATCAATTGCTTACATAAATGATGATGTAAGTGTAGGATTATAATAGAAGAAATAATAAGATTATATAAGCACATAACAGGCATATACATGTATTTAGAAGTCGAAAATCCCTTAAACCCTAATACACTTCCTAGATTGAATTAAATTTTATCAAGTATGTGGATTAGCAGAACTAATGTAAAATTTCCTAAGTATAAGAATCAAATAGCTAATTCAATCATTAAATCCTAAATTAGGGCATAAACATAAGTAATAAGAATAATTAAACTTCAATAAGATAAAATTTCAATAAATTTAGCCCATATCATAAAACATGGGTCATGACGTCCAAAACGGACATCACCGTGTGAACGTGCATTCGAAAACGATGAAAAACGACTATAAATTCGTAAATATTGAAAATAGAATGAAAAAGTTACGTGCGATTAGCATTTAGGTTTAATTGAATAAGGGCTGATAGTAATCTAAGTAGAATTAGGTAAATAGATATCTAGAACCATTCGTTGAGTCAACTACCTATTTATCCCTGTTATCTTGTAATGATCAGGTGATCTCGACGAGGGCGAGGATCTCCCGATCGGTTATTACAACTAGATAGAGTCGTCATAGTCAAGTGAGTACTCCCGATGACTCCATACTTGTTTGTGCTTGTAGTTAGTGCACTTAAATTGAATATCAATAACTTGATGCATGGGGTTTTGGGGTATGCGTGTGCTTGATATTGCTTGATTATTGTAAGAAATATTGTTAAATACGATAATTGATGATTTGATGATATGATTGATTTTTATATGATTTGGATGGTTTGCTGATATTGATTGATCACCTCATAATTTGACCTAATTATATTTGGCTTTTCTTAAATTAAAAGGGTCATGCATTATCCATGCATCGCATTACTTGTTCCGGCCGTAACTTCACGCGGTTGGTAATGAAGGGCCTTGGAGGGATGGATTCCTACATGATTTGATTAGTATCGTGCAGGAGCATGGGTACAACAAGACCCTACCCTTGGCTCGAGGGTTCTATTGGCGCCGGAGACGCTAACCGTGGGTGGCTGGGGGTTGTGTCTAGAGACCACCGCTGTAGGGTGTGAATGTAGACTGCGGGGGCCACCTCACCGCTAGGCCTGGGACTTTGTGAACTACTAGATTTTTTAGAAATGGAAATGTAGTTTTTGTGAAATACGGAATTCAAAGTTATGGGTAAAAACCCAGGTGCTAGAGCCCGGTCGTGATTGGTGCCGATGAATCTCCAACCCTTATCTCGGAGGGCGTTAAATCCGATATTATATGCGGTACCGGTCAACTGCATATATTGTTTGGCATTCTGCTTGTGCATGCATTCATATGGTTGTAATAATTTGTTTGATAACTTGTTTGCCAGTATGGTATGAGGGATAGCTCACTAAGCTCTTGTAGCTTATTCCCCAATAGTCTTTCTTTTGCAGGTTTGCCTACGATGGGATTGGGATAAGTCTCGAGTGCTGAGTGCGAGATGAAGATATGTACATTAGTGTTAGGATTAGTTGAGATCTTTATAGGTGATACATAACACTCTTTATAGAAAATATTCACATGTTAGAATTCAATATAATTTAATTCTACCTGCAGTTTCATAATGTTGCCATATCCTGTCCTATTATTTGGTAGGGGATACCGATTCTCTGCGGTTCTGAGGAACTGTGGGATATCGGATACCCATAGTTATTTATATTTGTATTCTACAGTAAATTGATTACTTAAAAATCAGTAACCTTAGCGATTAATCATTTAGAGTCTTGCAATATCTGACTTGCAAGGCGGTTTTCATAGCATGGGTGCACACATGTTGTGGAAATTTTAGGTAATCCTACTAGGCCCCCTTTAGGGTCCTGACAGCACTTTTCTTCACCAAGTTCTTAGCGAGCCCATGGGGTACTTCTCTTTACTAATTTCTCTTAAGCGAGCCCATAGGGCACTTTTCTTCATCAATTTTTTTTAGCGAACCCATCGAGTGCTTTCCTTTACCAATTTCTCTTAAGTGAGCCCATAAAGCACTTCCTTTCATCATTGATTGCTTTAGCAAGCCTATAGGGAACTTCTCTTAAGTCAATTTAGGATTGCTAGTCCCTTATAGATGCTTTTGCTGAGGTTAGTGAGCTTAGAAGAGGAAGACGAAGTTTTCTAAATTGATTCTAGCTTAGGGCTGCTAATTCCCTAAAGATGCTCCTACTTAGGTTAGTAAGCTTAGAAGAGCACGATAAGTTTTTTCTAAAATCAATTCCAATTTAGGGTTGTTAGTCTCCTAGAGCCGCTCTTGCTGAGGTTAGTGAGCTTAGAAGAGCACCATTAGGTTTTCTAAATCGATTTCAATTTAGGGTTGCTAGTCTCCTAGAGAAGGTGATAGGAATCAAGATATTGGGCCTTTGACCAACACTTGAGCCTAAAGACTGGAAGGCCTGGTGAGACAGATTCTTCTATTCTAGCTGACTCCTGCTAAGGCTGAGTATCTCCTTACCAGCAACTCTACATGCCGAGCCGTATGACTTCCTATCTCTCAGAGATTGTGTGCCGAATACTAAAATGCTAAGATACCTACTAAACCATGAGCGACTACTCACTCAAGCTTCAGCTAACCACTTATTCAGCATCACTCTTATCGAGAGACCGAAAGGAAGGGGCTCTGGACTAACACCATTACCCTTGTTAGGATAAACCATTTGACTGTACTCTTTTGTCTACATCCTCCAATGGTCTTGCTAATGTATTGCCGCCATGTATACAAAACTACGTATAGAATCTTCTACACAAATCATTACCTTTTCTTGAATATTCATTTTTACCTTTGTACATTACTTCTTTAGGGTGATACCCTTTTTGTCTTTTCCTTATTAGGCATGTTGCCCTCAAATTCTTGAGTATAAATATCTCTTATACTTGTAGCTGTAAACATTAGACTTGAACATTACTACAGTTGACATTTTTGTCTCTTGTAAACATTACCTTGTTTACATTCATTTAATACTTATCTTAACCTTTAAGTAAGGCTAGGTGGCTAGTAATATCATCAAACTATCTTATGGGTCATATCAAGTTATATCATGAGTTTTCAGAAGTTCTATTGGTGTATCATATCTATTGGAGTTGTTCGTGGGTTGTTGCTTACTTTTCATTCACATATGTCATTTTGCACATTCCCCATTATCTCCTTTTCAAGCTTTTGTTAAGCTTGGACCCATTTAGTGACCAGCCTTATCTGTTCTTGGTCATTTTCGACAACATCTTGGTATCAGAGCGGAGGTTTTCGTTTGAGTTGTGGTTTATGTTTGAAGTTCTATTTATACTTTGTTTTACGTATGTGAAATAGAGTAAGTTATTGTGTTCGTTTGATTGTTATGTTTGTTAGTTGTTACTTTTCTTAGTTAGTGGAAGTGTTTGCTATATCACCTATTTGAAGAGTTTGAGCTTTGAATCTATTGAGAAAATGATTGACTTAAGTGTAAACATTGGTGCTAGATATGACAATAGTGGAGTTGTGTACCATGGACGATAGTTTCAGGGAACCCTTGGGAGTATTGATGAGAGACTTGATGAGGTAGCTAACCTCTTGATAGATCTGACTCGAGTTGTTCATGCATTGGCTTGCTGACCAATTGAGGTCTCGTAAAACACTCTATAAGTTGCTCAACCTATTAGAGGTTAGAACCCAGCTCAACTAGTTCAAGGTGGAGGAGTAAAACGAAGGATAAAATTAAGGGAACTAGATGAAGAGGACAAGGACGCGTATTTTAAAGAAGTGTGAGCTCAAGTTCCTAAGGCATCTGACCATGTAAAGCTTCAGATTCCAAGCTTCAATGGATTTGAGAATGCTAATGAATATCTAGAATGGGAAGAGAAAGTAGAGCGTATTTTTTACTATTATCAGTATGATGATTATGAGAAAGTAAGAACTATTGTTGTTGAGTTCTCTGGATATGCTGTCATGTGGTGGAAGAATTTCCAGGCTAGGAAGAGGTGAGAAGGCTACCGAGAGATTAACACTTGGCCTAAAATGAAAAGAATACTGAGAAATAGATTTGTATCGGAAACTTATTTACATGATACTTTCACTTTGCTTCAAGAGTTGAGGCAAGGAGGTTGAACAGTTGATGAATATGTGCAAGAATTCCAAATGCTCATGATTTGATGTGAAGTGGAGGGAGCCTCAGCGTAAACAATCTTTAGGTACATCATGGGATTGAGAAGTGATATTTAGGACATTGTAGAACTCTAAAGATTCACAATAATGGGTGAAGCCATTTGAATAGCTTAATGATTAGAGAGGCAGAGAAGAAGTCGAGTGCCGACTAGAATGTCGACTAGTTGATCAGGGTATGGAGGTCACCGATCTTAGTTAAGTATTGAGCTGATTCGAAAGGTAGATGTCCGAGTCGAGTAGAAAGGCCGACCTGACGGTGACATGTTGACTTGAACTTACGAGAAGGGTCAAGGATTAGGCAAGAAGATGAGCCGGATTAATTGCTTCAAATGCTAAGGGTTTGGACATATGGCCACTTAGTGCTTGAATAGAAGTACAATGGTCATTAAGGGAGATGTCTTGAAGCAAGTGGTAGAAAGTACTAATGAGGAACTCGAGGTGAAGGAGATTACTGCCAAGAAGGGAGATGTCGAGAAAGAATTGATTGAAGAGGATGTGTTTGCTGAGGAGTTGGACTAGTTGATTAGGGTAGTCCAAAGCATAATGAACATGGAACTCTTACATGAGGAGGAGCAGAGAGAAAATTTGTTTCATACCACCTGTAAGGTGAATGATCAGGTATGTGCCTTCATTTTGGATAGAGGTAGTCATACCAATGTGGCATTAGTTGACCTCATTACAAAATTGAAGTTGCTGACTATTGCACATCCAAGGCTATATAAGTTGCACTAGTTAAGTGAGTAAGGAGCACTTCATGTCACTTGGTAAGCACTACTACCGATTACTATCGGGAATTACTTTAACTAGATTTTCTCTAACATACTACGCATTTACGCTTCCCATGTATTGCTAGGTGGACCATAGCTATTTTACAGGAGAGTTATCCATGATGAATACCAGAACACATATATGTTCGAGAAGGATAACAAGAAGATCATGTTAAACCCGATGTTGCTGAGTAAAGTTATTAAACTATAGGCTAAACTTGCTCGCAGATCGAAGAAGGCTTTGGCGATGAGTAAAGTTAAGCTCCGAGAGACCCTTAAAGCTGATGTGCTAACCATCATGTTGATCAGGCAACTATTAGAGTTAAAGGAGAGGGGTGAACTACGCTAAGAGGTAAAGGAGTTGCTAGATGAGTACGCTGACTGGTTCCCTGAATAGTTACTCGAATGATTGCCCCCACTACGAGGCATAGAACATAGAACATTGCATTGACTTAATACCCAGCGTCAGCCTACCGAATAAGCCTGCCTATCAAATGAATCCCAAACAGGCTTCTGAGCTCTAAAATTAAGTCAATGAGTTAGTGGAGAGAGGATATATTACGGAAAGTCTTAGCCCTTGTGCTGTATCAGCGCTTTTAGTGTCGAAAAGAGACGGAACTTGGCAAATGTGTGCAAACAGTCCTGCCATAAACAAGATTACGATCAAGTATAGGTATCCTATCCTAAGATTAGAAGATATGCTGAATGAATTGAGTGGAGCTAAGATTTTCAACAAGATTGACTTTAAGTCTAGCTACCATCAAATTTACATGAGGCTAGGAGACAAGTGGAAAACCACTTTGAAGACTTGACATGGACTTTACGAATAGATGGTCATGCCTTTTAGCTTGTTGAATGCCTAAAGCACTTTCATGAGATTAATGAATTATGTGTTGAGACATCTGATAGGGAGGTGTGTTGTAGTGTACTTTGACGACATTTTGATTTATAATGCTGACATGCTGGGTCATTATGAACATCTCTGAGCAGGTTTTGGATATCCTCTATGCTGAAAGATTATTCGGCAATCTCAAGAAGTGTTGCTTTTACTAGGACGAAGTGGTATTCTTAGGCTACATAGTAAATATAGCATGCTTATGAGTGGATGCTGAGATGATTCGAGCAATCGTCGAGTGGCCGACTCGTACTACTTATGTCGACATAAGGAGTTTCCATAGATTAGCTTCATTTTATAGAAGATTCATTAAGAATTTCAATACCCTTGCCATACTACTTACTTAGCTAACAAAGAAGGACATCGACTTTTGATGATGAGAAAGGGAGGAGAGGAACTTTGCTGAGATCAAAGAAAGATTGACCTTCGCCTCGGTATTAGTTCTACCTAACATTGAGAAAATATTTGAGCTAGAATATAACGCATCAAGCATTGGGGTAAGCGCTGTCCTGATGTAGGAAGGCCGACTAATTTCCTTCCATAGTGAGAAGCTTAGAGGACCTTAGCTAAACTACTCTATTTATGACAAAGAACTCTTGGTGTTGATTCGAGCAGTAAGTGTCGCAGCATTATTTACTGCTAAGAGAATTTGTCATCTATATTGACTACGAGTCATTGAGGTACCTCCGAAGTTATATCAAGTTGTCAAAGCGGCAAGCGAGATGGGTTGAATTCCTTAAAGGATTCAATTTTATAATAAAATATAAACAAGGAAAGAGCAGTATAGTTACCAATGCTCTTTCGAGGAGACATGCACCCTTGAGTAAGCTGTATACCAGATTATTTGGATTTGCAGGTATTAAAGAACAGTATTCTAAGGATCTATACTTTGGAGCTATATTTGTGTGATGTCTTGAAGGAAGGACAGTGGATGAGTATCATGTGGAGGAAGGATACTTATTCTAGGGAAGAAAATTGTATGTATTGACTTATTCACTATGGGAGCTACTGATCAAGCAAGCTTACATTAGAGGATTGTGTAGACATTTTTGGGAGAAAAGGATGTATGAATTGTTAAGTGGTTGATTCTTTTAGTCGCAAATGACGCGAGATGTGCACCGAGTTCTGTTTCGTATGCAAAAGGGCTAAGTATCGAGCCGAAAAAGGGAAAGCAATGCTATTACTTGTTCTAATGAAGCCATGGACTGAGTTGAGTATGGACTTTGTTCTTGAACTATTACGAACTGCCCACAGCAAAGATTCTGTAATGGTTGTTGTGGATTAGTTCAGTAAAATGGCACACTTTGTGCCCTGTTTCAAGACTAACGATGCTTCGGCTATTGCTTCTGTTTTCTTGCAGGAGATTATACGGTTACACAGTGTACTGAGGAGTATAGTCTTCAACAGAGACCTAAAGCTCTTGAGCCATTTCTAGAGGATTTGGTGGTGTCGGATGAGGACCAAACTACTATTTGGCACTTTCTATTACCCCCAAACTAATGGCCAAACAGAGGTAGTTAATCATACTTTGGCATTACTACTCCGAGCTATAGTAGGCAAGAATTTAGCCGATTGCAAAATTTTCTTACCAATGGTTGAATTCGCTTACAACCGAATAGTGCATGACACCACCAAGCAGACTCCTTTTGAGGTTGTCTATGGTTTTAATCTTGAGTTACACCTTAATTACACCCTTGTACCTTTGCCCACACATGAAGACCTAAACACAAGAGCTAGAGCATAATCCCTTCATCACATCTATGTTAAAGTTACTCGGGACATTGACCAAGTTGCTAGTAAAATGCAAGAAAAGGCCAAAAGTAAGATGGCTAAACAATTTTAGCAAGGTGACTTGGTATAGCTGCACCTCAATAAGGAATGATTTTTGAGCAAGAGGAGGAACACATTATCTACAAGAGTTGAAGGACCTTTCAGAATCCTCCAGAAGATCAATGTCAATGCCTACCGATTAGAGCTACTCAAAGATTATGGGGTATCTGACACCTTCAACATTACCGACCTCAGTTCGTATCATCCTAACAGAAAGCTAATAAAAAACCATTTGGATTTGATCCGAAATCCAAATCAACTCAGAGGAATGATAGGAATCAGGCTACTAGGCCTTTGAGCAGCCATGCCCATAGACTAGAAGGCCTAGCAAGACGGTTTCTTTTATTCTAGTTGACTTTTGTTGAGGCCGAGTATCACCTCACCGAGCAACTCTACATTTTGAGCCACGTGACATCCCATCTCTTGGAGATTGTGTGCTGAATTCTAGAATGCCAAGATACCTACTAAACCATACGCGCTTGCTCACTTAAGCCTAAGCCAACTACTTATTCGGCATCACTCTTGTCGAGAGATCGAGAGAAAGGGACTCCAGATTGACACCGCTACCCTTATTCGGACAAATCATTTGACCATACTCTTTTGTTTGCATCCTCTAATAGCCTCGCCAATGCATCGGCACCACATGTACAGAACCATGTGTAGAGTCTTCCACATTAATCATATTTTTTCTTGAATATTCATTTTTACCCTTATACATTACTTCTTTAGGGTAATACCTTTTTTGTCTTTTCCTTATTAGGCATGTTGCCTAAAATTCTTAAGTATAAATACCCCATTATACTTGTAGCTATAAACATAACACTTGAACATTAATGCACTTTGACATTTTTGTCTCTCGTAAACATTACTCTGTTTATATTCATTTCACTCTTATCCCATCCCTTATGCAAGGCTAAGTGGCGAGTAATCTTACTGGACCGTCTCATGCATCATATCGAGTTGTATTGTGAGTCCTCGAAATTTCCATTGTTGTGTCACATCCATTAGAGTTGTTCGTGGGTTTTTGCTTACTTTTCATTTGCATTTGTCCTTTCTTACATTCCCCATCATTTCCTTTTCAAGCTTTCGACAAGCTTGGACTCATTCAGCGACCAGCCTTATTTATTTTTGGTTATGGTCTACAATAGATGCTTCCATTTAGGTTAGTGAGCTTAAAAGAGCTTAGAAGAGCATAACTAGGTTTTCTAAATCGATTCAAGTCTAGGGCTACTAGTCCCTTAGAGATGCTTTTGCCTAAGTTAGTGAGCTTAGAAAAGCACGACTAAGTTTTTCCAAAATCGATTCCAATTTAGGGTTATTAGTCCCCTAGAGATGCTCTTACCAAGGTTAGTGAGCTTAGAAGAGCACGATTAGGTTTCTTAAATCAGTTCCAATTTAAGGTTACTAGTCTCTTGGAGATGCTCTCACTTAGGTTTGTGAACTTAAAAGAGCACAACGGGGTTTTTCCAAAATCGATTCCAATTTAAAGTTGCTAGTCTCTTAGAGATGCTCCTACTTAGATTAGTGAGCTTAGAAGAGCACGGCTAGGTTTTCCAAATCGATTCCAATATAGGGTTGCTAGTCTCCTAGAGACGTTCTCACTTAGGTTAATGAGCTCAGAAGAGGATGGCTAGGTTTTCCAAATTGATTCCAATTTAAAGTTATTAGTGCCTTAGAGACGCTTCCGCCTAGGTTAGTGAGCTCAGTAAAGTATGATCAAGTTTTCTAAATCGATTCTTGTTTAGGGCTACTAGTCCCTTAGAGATGCTCTTGCCTAGGCTAGTGAGCTCAAAATAGCACAATCGGGTTTTTCCAAAATCGATTCCAATTTAGGGTTACTAGTCCCTTAGAGACACTCTCGTTGAGATTAGTAAGCTTAGAAGAGTACAGCTAGGTTTTCTAAATCGATTCCAATTTAGGGTTGCACGTCTCTTAAAGACACTTCTACTTAGGTTAATGAACTCAGAAGTGCACTATCAGGTTTTTCTAAAATTGATTCCAATTTATAGTTGCTAGTCTCTTAGAGATGCTCTTTCCTAGGTTAGTGAGCTCAAAAGAACATGACTAGGTTTTCCAAATTTTTTCCTGTTTAGGGCTGTTAGTCCCTTAAAGATGCTTTTGCCTAGGTTAGTTAGCTTAGAAGGGCATGACCATTTTTCAAACCGATCTTTTTTATTAGCTCTTAGGGTGTTAGACCTTCTTGAACTCACTTGATTAGTTTTTAGAGCGCTTCCCCTCTCTTTTACCCTTTACTATTCATCAAATCCTGGTGGAATAAACCTATGTTAACTAGCTAGTTACAACACTTTTTAGGAAAATTTTCACCATTAAGGCTAAAATGGTGTTTCTTTTGTTTTTTGTAAGAGGGATAGTTGTAGATACAATATTTTTTCCTCTTTTTATTTTTCAAAATTCTTAGGACAAGATAAGGGGTCCTAGTTTAGCAAAAATATAGAAAATAGAAAATTTAGAAAAAAATACAAAAAATTAAATGTCAAGCCTTATTTTAGTTTTCCTTAACTTAATCTATATTAAGCCTAACTCGCTTAATTTAAATTACTTAACATTAAATTAAGGAAACATTTTTCTTTAAAAAAATGTTTTTTCTTTTTAAAAAAAATTTGGAGTCACCAACTAGTTAAACTAGTAAAAAATGAAATTAGGGTTTTTAGGTGGGAAAACCTTAATTGGGTTACTAATCCGCGTATTTTAAAAAAAATGATTAGAAAAACTAAATTCGGTGGCTAACCTATTAAGACTAAGTCATTATGTAAAAATAAAAAATCCATTAATGAGTTTTATTTTTATATTTTTCTATAAAAAAGCAATGAAGAATATATCTAAATATACAAAATATAACAAAAATGATTTTTAATTATTTTTTGTTACAAATTTCAAAGAAAAAGGAAAAAAAAATATAAAACAAAAGTTTTTTTTATTTTTTATACAGTTGCCTCGATGATACCTACGTTTCCGCTAGTCGAGATTAAATCAATGTAGTTCTTTTTTTTAATAAAAATTTAGTGGATGGAATTTTTTATTTCGAAAATCGAGTCAGATTTATGTTTATTTTACCAATTATTTATTTAAAAAAACCTAAAAAATATAATTTAATGAATCTAAGAAAACCTTAACTAACTAAATTCTTTTAAAAAACTCCGGTTAAGATTTTTTTTATGTTTTTTAAAATAAATCACTACGTGTTAAAAAAATATCTTTTCTAATTCCCATACAACGAATATGCTAAGATATGATCTAGATACGTACTTTCATACGTATCTTCATACATATCTTTTCTAAATCCAACTGTAAGATATATTAAGATACGATCTAGATAAGTATCTTCTTGAGGAACAGATACGTGATTTTTTAAAAAATGTGTTTTTCAACTAACTAATTTTATTCAAATTATCTAAAAAATGCCCAAGAATATCATAATAAAAATAATAATAACAATAATAAAAAAACTATAAAAAGAATCAAATTACTAAAAGATAATTTAACTAAAAAATTAATTAGTCACATAAAGAAAATAGTTTACCTAAATTAGTCGAGTTGTATATGATCAGCGTCTTGTTGATCATGTACGGTATGTGGCATACGTCGTGCCTAGTAGTGAATTGCATGTTGAAGTGGCTTGACTTGTGTGTGATTTCATATGTAGACTTTGTATGCAACGTATTGTAATCTATTGTGCACGTGTGCCAGTAAGTGTTTCATGTTCGTATATGTGAGTGCTTCGGTTAAGGACATAAGGGACTACTATGTGCAAGCGTACTGTCAGATGTGTGTTTGTGAGGATGTTCAGACGTAATGTGTTGGTCACATGTTAGGTAGTTGGCATGCGTAGAGATTGGAGTAGGCTTCGTACAGTGTATCAGGCGCTATTTGTTTAGGGAAGGTCGGCGACGTTATGGTATGCAGTTTGTGGGTAAGGGACATGCGTAATGCAAGTATATAGTGTGTAAGCTTAATAGGTGTGCGACTGCTATGATTAGCAAGGGTCAATGTATCGATGAGGGGTTAGGGGTTGTCATGTGATTGGCGTGAAGATTGGGCTATTTGTTTTCATGGAATCAAGGGGGGATTGTTGTGTGATTAGACGAGGAATAGGCATTGGTCAACGGTATTTTAATTAGGGGCAACGAAGTTGTCGCGTTTGGAGTGAATTGTAGCATAAAGGGTGAATGTTTAATTGTGGGCGTGGCTTGTGTTTCAGGCGAGAGTGAAGGGGTTGTAATGTTTGATTGAATATGGGGGTATTGTATTTCAGTATGTCTGTTCAGTAGATGTGTGGAAAAAAATCCTTAAGTCCAGCATCGAATTCCTATTTATAATACCTCCAATTGAATCTTTTGCATCAAAAGAAATAATTATAAATGCAGATACGGAAGATATAATAACGATTCTTTGAAGATTCGACCTAGCTTTTAAAAACCCTATTTCAAATTGGGCTTTCTATTTTTCGGGCCTAACTTAGTCTAATTTGATTTAGCTTAATAACCTACTTAATAAACTTTAAGTTTATTCTAGACCAATGTAAATGAGATAAAAAATCTACTTTATATTAAATTGAGCTAACTATTCTTCATTGAAGCTCGATTCTTCAACAAATTAAAATTTATTAAGTTGAACACCTACTGTTATCTGATTTCACATTAAACGACTCGACTTGACACTTTCTATTTTTTATTTTTTTCTTTTAATTTTCATTTTTATATATTTTTATTTTATTATTTATTTATTTATTTATTTTTTGTTTCTAGCTCAATAAAAATAATAAAACGAAAATAGAAAAAATGAGGTGTTTACAATAAGAAAATTTAGAAATATAAGAAAAAAGGAGACATACAAAAAAGTAGAAAATTACAAAAAGAAAATTAAACCTGCAAAAAATAAAAAATAAAAAATTTAGAATAAAAAATAAAAAAAATAAAAAAAATTCTAGAAAAACCCTAAAAGTGGAAATGTTAGGAAATTAAAAAAAAAAAATCAAAACTACGAAAAATATAAAATACAAAATTTAGAAAAAAAATACAAAAAAATAAAAATATTTCTAATAAAAACCCTAAAAGTGGAAAATTTAGAAAATTAAAAAAAGGAAAGAAAATGAAAACTGCAAAAGATACAAAACACAAAATTTAGAAAAAAAATACAAAAAAATTAAAATAATTCTAGGAAAACCATAAAAGTGGAGTTTAGAAAATTTAAATATGTTTTTAATAAATGAGAGTCATTAGGCTTAGGCTTTGATTTAAATCTAGCTTAGGTTGACCTTGGCCGTATGTGTAATTTAATTGTATAAATAAACAAAGCACATGCTAACGGCCTAATAGATAAGCACATTAACATTGCATATAGTTTAGAGGACTTGGGTTTGAATGTTACCAAACGCATGGATTGCCTTTTCTTTTTTTTTTTTTTCACAAAACACACTGTTATATCACCTACAATATACGGACAAGTCAATGCCATGCCATTGGTGATGTATCGCTTCAAGACATGTGGCATGATGACATTTACCCTTACCATTGATGTAGTATCATGTGGATGCTACGTTAGCATGTTTGCCATGTGTTGCACCACATGTTTGACACATGGCATATAACATGTCAACCTTGTCCACATGTTTGACACGTAGCATAACATGACTTGGCCCTATGGTTGACGTAGTGCCACATTAGTGCCATGTTAGCATTTTCCTATTTGTTTCTCCCTTTCTTATGATTCTTCCCATTTCTCACACAAAAACAAACTTACCGCCTCACTTTTACTCAATTTTCTATGCAGATTCCAGACACACACTTATGATTTCTTGGTTTGATCTTATTCCATACATAGCCTTCTTCGAATCAAGTAAAAAAAGAAGGCCAAATTCAATCATTTTCATACCTAAATCGACTCTCAAAATTGGAAAAAAATTAAAATTTGAAGTTATGTATTAGTACCTAAATTAGCCATTAATGGAATTTTCGAGCTTATTTAAGCTTGAAATGTTATAAATTGGACTCTTCCCATCGTTGTTCAGACATCAACAATCATTTGAACTCTTTCTTGTAATCTCTCTCTATAGGTACTACCCTCTCTCTCTACAGCTCTTTCTCTCTCTTTGGTAGCTTTGATTTAAACCAATACCACGAGTACATCCCCCACATTGCCAACTTTCAAGCCTGATTCGTTTTACCTCCATCGTAGCCTTATCGATCGCTGCCGATAAACCCCTTCTCCTCTATAACTACCTATTTGAAACCACTTGTGCCATTGCACAACACTCTAATCTAACCTTACCACTAGCTTCGCCTCACCCCAAAACCCCAAAACGAACTCCCCTTGCACTCCCAGCAACCACCACGTGGTTCAACCACCACCACTAGTCATGGTCGAACTACATACAACCACCAAACAGCTACCCTAGGTCACGCCACTTGCCCTAGACCCCCCAACCCTAATCAAGAACACATAAATTCCTCTTTTTCCCTTTTGAATTGGTATTGAAATCACATTAAACCACCCTCGAGCCATTATTATTGGAGAAGACTCGGGGACAACCTAGATTTAGCTGACCTAACCTAAACTCGACCAAGTTGACTCGAAGTCCGCTCTAGGTTTGATCTGTGTGCCTAACTACATCTAAGCCCAGCCCTCTTTTTTTGTTTATTGTATTTTTTTTTTGTTTAGTTATTTTTATCCAATTGTGTTGTAGTTGTAATTTAAAAAAAAAAAGAAATAGAAAAAGAAAAAGAAAAAAATTAGTTTATTTTTATTAAAGCGTAAATAGCAATAGATAAAATAAAAATGAATAATGAAAATTTATTTTAAAATAAATAAATAAGTTAGTAAATAAAAATCATTTTAACACTTAGAAAGATTGATTTTCTAAAATAAATAAAAGTAAATAGTCCTCTTTCCAAATTAGTACCTTTTTCTTAGAATTTTCCACAGATAAAATCCGGTATGGGACCCTTTGAAAAATTTCCTTAAAAAAATTTAACTAGGTAAAAATGTAAACCAGTGCTTTTTTTTTAAAAAAAAAAATTAAAACCAATCAACCTCTAATATTTTCTAAAAGAACTGCATACGTTTGATCTTAAATAGCCGATGTGTAGGCACCCGTATATATGGGATGACGTAAAATATGGAAAAAATTATTTTCCTCCCTTTAGTAAATAATTCTTTAAATTCTTATTTTTTTTGTAAATAGATATAATTTTAGTTATTGCTTGTAAATAGATATTATTGTTGGAAGAGTATTTGAAAAGTAAAATTAAATTCAAAAAAGTTAAAAGTATTACCCCTTAAAGGTTTAAAAAAAGTTAGCCCTTAGACTCAATTTTTTGGTTTTCAAAAAAACCATATTTAGAAATCGATTTTTTCAAGTGGACCGGTGGCTATGTTAATTTGGTCTACTTAATCGATTTAATGTAACCCTCTTTTTTTTCGACTTCAGTTAGGTTGCACTCTAAAGAATTTTCAATACGTTTAAAAAACCAGTTTTCTTTATTGCTTAGTTGAGGATTAATATTAAATGGGTAGGATTTAATATTGATCAGTTTAAAGAAGACTATTTTACAAAACTGGGAGAAAAATCAAGCTCGACAATATTCAATAGCTGATGTATGATTGCAATTACAGTGACAGTAGGTATTTATACTCGAAACATTTGGGTGACAATTATAAATAGAAATAACTAAAAAGGGTAAAGTTCTAAAGAAATATTTTACAAGAATTGAAAAGGGCACAAAGAGAAAATTAAGAAAAACATCAATCTTGTATAGAGGATTTTGTTGTGTGATTACTTGGACGTGTGGCCCTTTGTGGATGGGCAACATTTTGGTAGAAACAGACAAATTGTATGATTAGGTGATTGCTGAGTAGACTTAGGGATCGATTTAAGAAGATACGGGTGTAGATGTGTGATGGGGTTCTTGGTACCAATATTGCCGAGTTGGATGTCAATATGGTCATGGTTGAGTAGATGTATGAGGGGTCAGATTGTCAAGGTAGTTTATATTTGAGTCAGTTGTACAGTTAGTTAGGTGGATCAAGTTATTGCCTGAGTGCATCCTTAGTTAGCAATTAGAGTCTATAAATAGGCACAAGAGGGTTCAGCTCGAAATGGTATCAAGTTGGCAGATTGTAGTAGCTCGGACTTATTAGTTGTAAGGTAAAAAGAGAGAACTTGTCTTGCCATGCTTTCCAGTCCTTAGGCTTAGGCTCGAGTTAAAGGCCCAATAGTTTGATTCCTATTAATAGCTATAAGGGAAAAAAAATCATTTCACCTTGCACATTATTAAAACCATAAACCCCATAATACCTTCATTTAATATCCTTAATTGAAAATTATACAACAAGTAACTGACTTTGGAAAGGACTTTAGTAATAGAAACATCCACCATATTATTTAATGGGTAATACTACTATAATCATATGATCTTCTGATAGGAATGTTGGTAATTAATGATTTTGAATTGCATAAGGGATTCAATTCGAAAACAGCTAGCCTGTAACTATCTTGATACAACTATAAATAATTAGTACAATAGTGTTAACAAGAAATAATAGAGGTGCATTGATAACACCTATGGTATTAAAAAAAAATAAAGAAAAATAAAATTGATCAAGTAAGAGATGATTGAGTTAAAAAAAGGGGGAGGGGGTGGGGGTGGGGTGAACTTATTAAGGACAAAAGATGTAATATGTAAACTATTGTCCTAATAGTGATAAATCTTAGTAAAGAACATAGTGCAATGTCAGTGATAACAATAGTAGTAATAAAGCAGAATGCATAAAAGGTAATATAATTAACCATAGGAGTTATAGAAGATAAGTTAGAGACCTTAGTAATTAACATAGAAGGTTAGGTAAGTACCAAATAATAAGGTATAATCTTCTGAATATGTAAAATTTGCTAAACTTCTTGTAAGCTAGTTATGTTATATAGGACAAGACACTTATGTTACAAGTGTGGCAATTAAAAGTTGTGTAACATCAAACTTCGGGTAAGTTTAAATAACTTGTGACTCCAATAAGGATTAACATTCATGACGTAGTATAAAACCTAAAAAGTATGGAATGATTCGGAAATGGTATAAATTGTAGTAAATACCAAGAATAAATAAAAAAAGTTAGCACCCTAGTGATAAAGAATATTAATGAAAAAACTCATGCGACGTTAGCATCATAAATTTGAAAATTGAAGTAGGAGATAAAATTTGATAGAGGGGATTTGTTAGTGATAATCTAGAGGCTTTAGTAGTTGGTACAGATGTTAAGTAGAGAATTTGAAAAACTATTAAGGAAGTCAAAAGCAGGAGAGATAAAAGGAGGGAAACAAAAAACAACGCATAATAAAATACCATTCTTGGTACGTTCAAACAATAGGATAAACATCCTTAAACCATAATCAAATTGATGACTACTGGAAGTATACTCTATATGGAAAACTTTAGGCATGGTAGTTTCAAGGATGAAACTATTATAAGGGGGTAGAGTGTGAGACTTTAAAAAAATTACAATTAAGATCTTGCACTTACATGTAGCATGATTACGAGAGTTATCATGTTAAGTGAATTGTAAACTTTGCATTTTAGTAATTAGTTCTCAAGCATTTAGTTTTAAGGTAATTGGAAAAGTAATCTGGTTAAGCTAATATTATACAGCTATATATCGTAATGCCCCATAATCTAGACTTGTTAGCTTTTGTGCAATTATACTCCTTGTAATATATATATATATATATATATATAGTACTATAAACTATGTAAATAAGTAGATAAAGAAATTTTGACGTATTTACTTTATTAAACACCTAATAGTAAAATTTTTTGAATATCTTAATATATTCAAACAATAGCCTATAAAAGATTCTTGCATGGGAAATTTTCAAAATGTGATCATAAGATCAAAATTCATAAAAATCTAATCATAGCAATTCAAATATTACTTAAAGTATCAAATCTGTAAGGTCTCTAAAATTTCCCAATTAGAAATGCAAAATTAAGTCTATAAACTCTACTTAGGATATAACAAAGATTAGTAAAGTAACTTATAAATGGTGATATTATGAGTGTGTCATATATTAGGAAAAGTACATATAGGGTCTTATCTTAGAATCTAAGATCATTGAAATTTTTGTTTTGACTAAGATCAAAAGGTAATATAAGTCTTCCAAAAGTTAGAAGGAATAGTCATGTAAATTCGGATTTTAAAAATAAGTTGAAATACAACCAATATAAATTATAACATAATGTTTATCGGGTTAAATTTTAATTAGTTTAGAAATAGAGATTTTAGATTAGATACATAATATAATATTCTACTATTTTTAAGTATATTATGGAACTTTATAAGTTCTTAATTATGGTAAAATTATAGTTGAAAAGTTATGTAAAATTTGATTAGCAATATATGTATATATATTTGAAACCACCTCTAATAAGGTGATGAAGATTTTTAGCTTATAAAATATTGTGGCCATTTGTTGCAAATGCCATAGGGATCAACGAAGGAGAGGGGGGAAAAAGGGGGAGAGAGAGAGGGGGGAAAGAGAGAAGAAAAGGAAAGAAAAATAAAAAAAAAGAAAAAAGAAAAAGAGAAGAAGCAAAATAATATATATATATATATATATATATACATAAGAGGATAGCATGTGGAAAGATGAGTTTGAAGATTTAATTTTTCAGTCCTATATTTTCAGGTAATCTTATTTTTGTAATTTTAAGTGATATGGACTTGTAAATGAACATACGAACCTAATATCACGAGTAACAAAAGAGGTGGGTCCAAGCTGCAAGATGGGCTAAAAAGTAAATAATAGTTTAAGGAGAGCAGGGGTTCCTGCATATTGACGATGGATATGATGCACCAATACCTCACATGAGCTCAGGTCATACTTGATATGACGCACATGTATGGGTGGAGGTCACTCGACACTAATCTACACTCGAATGGACTAGATAAGAGTAACTTAAGAGTAAGCAAAAATGATGCTTGGCTCAAGAGAGGATGAACTAAAGTTTAGTGTATTGTTTTGTATATTATTTGTGTGTTGCGGCAATTAAATTATGTGACAATTTATAGTACCTTGCTAGGGAAAGTTCTATGTAACAAATAATTACAAAATGAATCCTTATTTGCTAAAATGAAGGAAAATAATTTACTAGGAAAATACGACATCGTGTGTAGTGAACGTATTCTGTTAGAAAGGACAGTACAGTTGTCAAAAAGGACGGCGCATGTGCATTTTACTTTGCGATTCCGATAGTGTAGTAAGCTAAGTAGGGGTGGTCTACTGATCAAGTCTGTTTAGCATTAGCAATTTGGCGTCTTGAAGGTTAGGCCTAGATGGGAGATGGATTAGGGACACTTTGCATTCGACTCGGCTTTAAATGGTCATCCCCTAATAGTTGTTAGCTCATACTCAGCACTATAGAGTGCTGTATTCATATTTGGAGGGTTCGGTTCAACACCATAGCTGGTTACCTTGGTAAAACCTTGGATGGTATGGAAAGCAAAGTAGCTTAGTAAATTAGACTGGGGCAAGCATTGCTCTTTAGTTCTTAACTCATCTCGGATAGCTCAATAAACCACCTGAGAGAGCCTTCAGGCTCGGGAGTGAGTGATTAGCCCTTGATCCCTATCATTCTCTTTGGGTTGTTTGAGATTTGGGATTAAATCTAGTTTGGTTTCAAGTTACTTGTCCTTGGGAGTATAAGGTTGGAGATCAGTAATGTTGAAGGAGTCTGAGGCTCTATATCCTTTAGGTAATTCAATCTGATAGGCATTAGGATTGATCCTTTCAAGTAATCCTTAGGAGACAACTTGCTCTTCCTTAAGTTCAGGAATTGTTCCTTATTGAGGTGTATCTAAACCAAGCCTGGTTGAAGTTCCCTCTTTCTCTGTCTTCAGCTTCGCTTTTTAACCTTAATATTAGCTCGACCAATTGCTCTATATCCTTCTGGTGCATGGCTTTGATAGCCTCAACTCTTTCAATGGCTGGTCGGCTATCATTAAGTGTCGATTGGGGCACTTGGTCTAATGGTAGCTCGGGGTTCACTCCACAGGTGACTTCGAATGGAGACATGTTTATGATGCTGTTGGTGATCGGATTGTAGGCGAATTCAATGATTAGTAGACATAGATCCCAATCGGTTATGTTTCGTTCGACAGCAACCTGCAGCAAAGTTCTCATAGTTTGATTGACAACTTTGGTTTATCCATTAGTTTGTGGGTAGCAGGATGTACTGTACTGTAGCTTAGTTCCCATTCACCTCCACAATGTCCTCCAAAAGTGGCTCATGTACCTAGGGTTTCGGTCTAAAATGATGGTTCTGGGCAAGTTATGAAGCTTTATGACCTCCTATAAGACAAGAAAAGAGACAGCTAAAGCGTCGTTAGTTTTGAAGAAAGGTATGAAATGTGCCATCTTGCTAAATTGATCTACAACCACCATGATGAAGTTCTTCCCTCAAGACGTCCTCTGCAATCCTAACATGAAGTCCATACTTAGTTTGGACCATGGTTTGGTCAGGATTGGTAAGGGTTGGTAGTATCCTTGTTTGGTTCGACTCTTCACCTTTTGGCCAGTTGCATACCTTTCTAATAAGGATTGGACATCCCTCTTTATCCTTGGCTAAAAGAATATGAAGGATAGTACCTCATAAGTTTGGTGTTGGCCAAAGTGTCCTGTCAGTCCTTCTCTATGCGCCTCATGCATTAGTAGTTCTCATATGGAACAAGTCGAGATACATAGCCTTCTTTTCCTGAATAAGTATCCATCTTCCCTATGATAGTCATCTAGTATCCGTCCTTCCTCACAACGGGCATAAATAGTGCTAAAATGTTGGACTTCAGCATAAGAATTCTTGATGGTAAAAAAACCATGCAACCTTGTTTGTAGCTTGGTTAGGAGGGTATGTTGTTTCGATAGGGCATCGGCCACTACATTGTTCTTTTTATTCATGTATTTTATGATATAAGAAAAACCTCCATGAAATTAACCCACTTTGCTTAACTCCAGGACAACTTTGGTTGGCTCTTTAGGTATCTGAAGGATTCATGATCGATGTAAATCATAAATTTCTTAGGTAGTAGATAGTGTTACCATACCGTTAGAGCTCAGATTAAGGAGTAGAACTCTTTGTGATAGACGGAATAGTTGAGTATAGCTCCTCGAAGCTTCTTACTGAAGTAAGCAATAGGTTAGTCTTCTTGCATCAACATGGCACCTATGCCTAGTCTGGACGCACCATACTCTACTTTTAATACTTTGTTAAAGCTCGATAGAGCTAAGATGGGGGTTATGGTTAGCTTTTCCTTCACATCCTTGAAACTCCTCCTCTCCTTTTCACCTCATTTGAATTCAATATTCTTCTTTGAGAGTTCGGTGAGTGGGGCAACAATCGCATTGAAGTTCTTAATGGAGTGTCAATAGAACGACGCCAGGCCATGGAAGCTTCTCACATTGGCAGAACAGCTTGGCTCAGGCCATTCTACGATCACTCTTATCTTCTCTTCATCATTTCTGATGCCACCTTCACTTACAACAAACGGTAAGAAGATCACCTCGGATCAGTAGCAATCACACTTCTTTAGATTGGCGTAGAGCTGTTCAGTTCATAGTTTCGCAAGCACTTGTTGGAGCTGCTTTTGGTGAGTGTCTAGGTCAGGACTATATACTAGAATGTCATCAAAATAAACCACGATAAACCTTCTCAGTAGTTCTCAAGGTATATAATTCATCAAGTGCATAAATGGGCTTGGCACGTTAGACAGTTTGAATGGCATCACGAGCCATTTATATAAACCATGTCACGTCTTGAATGCGGTTTTCCACTCATTGCCTTCATGCATTTGAATATGATGTTATCTAGATTTGAGATCAATCTTGAAGAACATTCTTGCTCTACTTAACTTGTACAGTATGGCATTAAGCCTAGGTATAGGATACCTGTACTTGATGGTGATTCAATTGATGGCTTGGCTATACATACACATCCTCCAAGAACCATCCTTCTTTGGCACTAACAGGGCTAGCACAACGTAGGGGCTCAAGGGCTCGTGTACATACCCTTTCTTTATGAGGTCGTCTACTTGCCTCTGCAGATTGGTAGCCTGTTTATGGTTCAGCCTATAAGCAAGCTTGTTCGATAGGGTGGCTCTTACCTACAGGTCAATCCCATGCTCGATACCTTGGGTCGGAGGCAGACTGTTAGGCAGCTCTTCCAAAAATAGATTGGCAAATTCCTTTAGTAAGGTTTTTACCTTGGTCAGCAACTCTTCCTCCCCGAGTCTCATCTTTAGAAGCCTCCTGACAAGCAAATAGGTTAGTCCATCCAACTCCATTTCTCTTTTTAGTTCAGCTCTATTCAATACCAAAGCTACCTTTAAGGTTTGACTAAGTTGGGACTGCATGACTTTTTCCTACTCGGCAATCATGGGACTCAATTTCAACCTTCTCTCTCCATGCTCCATAGAACATATGTTTTCTCCTGCAGTTATATATTACTACTTGGTCAAACATCCATGGTTATCCAAGTAGAAGGTAGGACGCACTTATGGGTAGTACATCACAAAGCACTTCATCTTGATACTTGCCAATACAAATCGCTGTAGATACCTACTTGTTCACTTGTAGGGCTTCCTTATCATTAAGCCAATAAAGCTTGTAAGGTTTTGGGTGGGCTATGGTTGACAATTTCAGCTGTTGGACCATAAATGCAAGGGTTGCATTGGTGTAGCTCCTACTGTCAACAATTATCATGCATAGTGATTCATTCACCTTGCACCCAATATGGAAGAGACTTTCTCTCTATTTGTCTTTGGGCATAGGACTGACACTCGTTATCTTTGTCAACACTAAAGCGATCATCTTGAAGTTTCCTTCCTTACTATAGATAACTTCTTCCTTGGATAGCTTTGTCTATCCGTTCTCTTTTAACTCCTCTACTTCCTCATCAATACTATCAACCTCAATGGTCGGTGCTTTGCCTCTGATTACCATTGTTCACCTGTTTGGACACTGAGTAGCCATGTGTCCAAATCCTTTACATTTGAAACACTTGATCTCATTCGTCTTCTTTCCTTAACTTTGGCTTTTCTTAAACTTCCTTGGTGGTTCCTTATCCTCTACTTAGGTAGTTTAAGTAAGGCAGGTCTCAGTGACCTTGCTTGGTTTTACTTGCACAAGTCTACTCATAATAGGTTAACTATTGCCAGGACGGTTGACTGGTGGTCAGAATCTTCCTATTCGACGCCTTTCTATCCTCTAGGCGGTTTAGATTGCATCATCGAGTGTTTAACGTCCAGGTTTTCCAAGACATCCCCAATCTCGTGCTTTAATCCACCAATGAATCGAGACATAGTTCGGTCTTCTGGCTTTACAACTTCGCATCGGATCATTAGCATTTAGAATTCTTTAACGTAAGCATCCACACTCGATGCTCCTTGTCTCAATTCTTGTAGTCTCTTTAAGGCATCCTATAGATAATAGCTCGACATAAACCTTCTCTGCATAACTCTCTTCATATCATCCCAACTCTTAATCTCTTGTTCTCTTTCCCTTCTTTTGGTGGCTTACAAGTTTTTCCACCATAAGGCAGCATAACTAGTGAACTCCAACATAGCTAGCTTAACCTTTGCAATTTCAAGTACTTCATGGAATATAAATTGCTTTTCAATTTGATCTACCTAATCTAGGTAGTCCTTGGCATCACCACTACCAGAAAAACTTAGAATCCGCATTCTCAATCCCTCAACTCTAGGGGCTTGCACATTTCTTTCCTTAGGCTCGTAGTACTCCTTTGCCTTGTCACCTCCTTTTACTTCCTCCTCAATCTCTTCAAGCGCTAGCCTTTATCTAGCATAGATACCAATTCCTTTAGCTTGGGGTAGGTGAGTTGTGGCATTAACTCGGCCAAATTGACCATTGCTTTGCTACTGTTGTTTACATCTTTAGTGGGACTAGTTCTAACTTGTTGTCTGTCTTCTTGTATAACGGTCAACAAACTAGCTACCAAATTGGTAAGTCTGTCCAATCGATCGTCCAGTAACTGAGGCATGAAGCTTCCTTCTTACCTTCATCCATATTGGGTACCGCTTTCTTGGTTTCCTAAAGTTCCTTGAACACTTGAGTATGACATTGATGGTTGCTTCACAAGAACAATCAAACAAATAGTCAACCATATTCTATTTCGTTTCTCGAAAATAGGGGAAGAACAAAGTACAAGCAGTACTTAGTTACCAAACTCCAATGTGAACAATAAAACCTTCGTCACACGAGAGCAATGACAAACTATCAAAAGAACACAGTAGCAAAATTTTGTTTTAAATGTAGCCAAGCCTTGATACCAAGATGATATGGACTCATGGATCAATACAGGAACCTAGGCTAAGGCTAATAAACAGAACTTGGTTAGCATGTTGCTAAGGTTAGTTCCAGTTAAGGTGAAGTGTAAAAACAAGCAGCCAAAAATCAAGTTATCTAGAGGAAGAAGAATAAGAAAGAGATAACTTGGCAGGAGGATAAGGAGACAGTTTAGTAGGAGAATGTTTGTAAATGTATGCAGAAATAGATGCCACCTCCACCAAAGAATGTTTTAAAAGAAACACCAATTGGTGAGCCAAGCTAGATTGTTGCTAAAAATAATTCTATGGAGATTGCCCCCATGGACATAACAGTAGACGTTTTAGTATTAGCAAAGCCGATATCTTTGCTAAGTCTTAAGAAGAGGATAGGGAAGGAACACATTAGAGAGCCTTTGGCTAAGAAGGGCAAAAAATTGGATGAGAATGCCTAGAAGGCCCTCTAGGAGAAAGCTTTAAGCATCAGATTTGCTGAGTTTACTACTTAAACTAAAGAGAGTTATTATTATGTGCCCTATTAGAGCCATACTATTTTGAATATCGATTTTGCCTTAGGGGATAGAACAAAGTCCCCAGCTCTATTAGAGGGAATCCTTCTTCCCAAAGATAAGGATAGTATAAGGAGAGACATCAACAAAGTTCAAGGTAGTAATAAAGGCCATATTGCTGCAAAATTGTATGATATAGGTCTTTTAGGTCATTGTTAGTAACTTTAATGCATAGTATTTGTGCGATTGTTAATCTTTTGTGCTTATTCTACTAATTAGTAGTCATGTTCTAATGGTCATAAACGAGGCCAAAGAAGAGATGAGAAAGGTAAGTAGGCTCTATCTTCTCTTTCATATATACATATGGTAGAAAGCCAATTAGCTTATCACTTAACTATTCCTATGTAGAAAGTGGAGGAGGCCTACAACTCTTCCAAAGCACAAATCATTGCGGCAAAAAGTATAAGGATAAAGGCCGAGATGGAGGTTGAGAAGCTACAAGGAGAGCTTGTAGCCAAGTAGAGGGCTCATAGAGAAGTATTTGATGAGTTGTCAACCTTGAAGATGTAGACTAATGAGCTCTTCAAAGAAACCACAGAGTTAAAGGATTAGCTGAGGGAAAGGAAAGAGAAGTACTGGAGCTTAGGGCAAATAGTTGCCTCAATAAGTAAAGAGGAAGACAAATTAAGGGCCCATATCAAGGACTTGGAGACTAAAAACTTCAAACTTGAGACTCAGGTAGCCGAGCTAAAGCAGGCTTCCAAGGCTAAACCTTCTGTGGAGGAGGCCCTATAGATTGTCACTCTTAGTAGGCGATACAAGAAGCTACTCCTTAAGAAGTTTTTAGAAGGGGTGCAATTAGCCAAGGATGATATTTTGAAAGTTCACCCTGACTATGAACTCTCTTGCCTTGACTTTGTCGATGTAGATAATGTTGATGTTGATAGTGATGAAGATGTAGAGGTTGGCAATGAGGAAGGAGTTGAAGGTTAAGGATAGGATAACAACAAATATGTTGCTATTGAAAACCCTATCCTTACCAAAAAGCTTGCTACAAAAGAGACCCCTTACATTCGAAAAGAGGCTTCCAATGCTCTTATTGAGACAATTAAGGCTATTGAAGATCATAACTTCATCGATGTTAAGAGTGTGGCCAATTAAGGCCTTAGTTTCGTTAATTCTACTAAAGAAAACATCTCCAACCCAAAATTTGATTAACTTCCTCTAAAGTTGTTTTAACGTTGGTTAGGTCGGGATGTCGACCTTCTGGATGTTGTCCTTTGTTTAATTTCTACTAACATTTTACCTACCTAATTTCATAGCACATTTTGTTTCATGTACTTTAAGAAATTAACAATGCCGAACTTTCCTAAAGTGGCTTTTCAAATTTTTGTCCCTATCTTTGATTAAGGATGTACTTACTCATCCATTTATCTATAGAAATGGATAAGTCAAGTTTGTTAATCATATGAGATATGAACTTATCTTGAATGTTAGAGTTCATTGATTAGACTAACTTAAAGGTAGTTGAGTTCATTAGTTGTATTAGGTTAGAACTCTTTTAAAATAGTCATGCTTGTTGGCTACTTAAAGCTAAGATTTAAGCTTGTTAACCATTACAGGCCAGAACTTTAATAATACTAGCTTGTTTGTTGTGTTGGCTTAAACTACATCATCAGTTAACTACGGTTCGATTAGTAATCTCTAAGAACATAAATAAGGATTCGTATAATAGGTCAAGGAACAATCATTTCAGTTTAGTAGAAGCCAAGCTATTAACTTAAATAGTTTTCAAAATAAGTATTGAACACAAACACATAACATTCTTAAATAACAAAGAGTAGTTACTCGAAATACAACATAAGATTCTTAGTGTTCTAAGCTTATGGGACAACTTATCCATCCAGCCTCTCTAATTTGTACGCCCTATTTCCTATGACTTCCTAGACCTCTACTTTGATCCTCCTAATTTGCATTGAAATTTCCTTGATTATCTCGCATGTTAATTGCTTCCATCTTTTGCAAACCAAGTCCCTTGGTTGAAAGATTTTGTATTTGAATTTCTGATTATAATACCTTACCACCTTATGTTGGTAAGTGGCAACTCTTGCTCTTGGAATATCTTGTATTCCTTCTATGGTATCTAGAGTGGCTATTAGGCTGACCTGATTTACCATAACATCAAACTTTTAAATGTGCAAATTAGGTAGTTCTTATTCAATCAATAAGACAGCTTCTAATCCGAAGGCTAATCTAAAAGGAGTTTCTCCCATCAGAGTTCTGTAGGTGGTCTTATATCCCTATAAGATGTTGGGAAGCTCATCAGCCTACTTTCTCTTTACCTGATCAACTCTCCGCTTTAAACTGTATAGGATGGTTTTGTTAACATCTTCTACTTGCTAGTTTCTTTGGGGATAAGCTACTGAAGTGTAATTTAGCCAAATGTCACGCATCTCATAAATTGGCTAGAACTTATCATTGTCGAATTGTAGGCCATTGTTAGTGATTATCATGTAAGGGACTTTGAATCTTAACATAATAAAGTTTGATATGAATGGCTTGACCTTTTGCTTGGTTATCTTTACCATTGCCTTGAATTCCACTCACTTAGTGAAATAATCTACTATAACTGTTATAAATTACCATCGTATAGTAGCCTTAGGAAAAGGCCCGAGTATGTTCAATCCTCACTAAGCAAGAGGCTAGGGGCTAGTTAAACTATATAGCTTTCGACAGGGTGCATGGCTAAGAACTTCATACTTTTGACACCATGAGCATTGTCTTATTACATTCTTAGTATCCTCTTTCATGGTCGACTAATAATAGCCTATCATCAAAGCTCGAACATATAATGTCTGAGCCTTTACAAAGTTACTTTGCACTCTTGTATACATATAAAAAAGAACTTATTGCACATCCCTTAATGCAAGGCAATGGACATAGGGTTGGGTAAGTAGCATTTATATAACTTGCCATTAATCAAGGTGTAATCTGTACCTTGAGATACAAGCCTTTAAGCTTATTTCTTATCTATAGGGAACACTCCATCTCTCAATAACTCAATGATTAGGTCCATCTATGATTTCTCTTTTAGGAAAGACTACACCATATAGCATTGGTCCATTGTTTCCAAACTCTTGCTTTGTAAGTATTTAATGGAGAGTTTGTCATTCAAATTAGGAACCGATGTAATGGCTAACTTTGACATTTTATTAGTAGTGATATTCCAAGCTCTAAGGATCTTTACAATCGTGAAGGATGGAAATTCCTCTAAGAACGTTTGTATAATAGCTAACTACTTCTCATTACTTCCTCTTTCACCGCATAGCCTGCTTTAACCTGGTTACAATCAACTTTGAGTTTGAAAAGGCTTTAACTTTGTCTACTCCAACTTCCTTTGTCAACTTCAGTCTGGCAATTAAGGATTCGTATTCAAATTTGTTATTACTTATCGAAAATCCAAACTTTAATGCATAGTCTATTTTCACATTGTGTGGTCCTTGTAAGATAAGTCTTGCACGGCTTTCTCATCCATCTTAACATCGTATTCTTCTTTAGTAAATTCGGCCGCAAAGTTTGCTATGATTTGTTCCTTTAGTGCCATTATAGGTTTATATTACACAACATAGGCACTTAATTCAAGGGCATACTTGATCATTCTTATCGAGGAGTCAAGTTATTGTAAAGCTTACCGTAGCAGTTGATCAGTGAAGACAATGATCTAATGAGTTTTGAAACATAGCTTTAGCTTCCTTGTTGAAATGAAAAAAAAAAATTTCTTTATCTTGGTATGCCTTTGCTTTGGAACTTGCAAGACATGGCTTACATAATAGATCGATTTGTGCTCTTTTCCCTCTATAAGAATAAGAATAAAGGAAAGAGATGGGCTACTGACAGATAGATATAAGGGCAAGTCTTCCTTAGGAGTAGGTTTTGAAAGCACTAGTGGAGATGATAGAAAATCCTTTAACTTATTGAATGCAGCCTTGCATTCATCAGTACATCTAAATTTCTTAGGATTCTTCAAAATCTTAAAAAACTTAGTACATCTATCTACGTTCTTTAGGATGAATTTGTTCAGGGCAGCAATCTGACCTACTAACTCTTAAACTTCCTTAATTAGACTTGGGGACTTCATATTCATTATTACATCAATATTTCTCATATTTGCTTCAATGCCCCATTAGGTTACCATATATCCTAAGAATTCACTTGAGGTAGCCTTGAAGATGCAATTTTACGAATTTAGATTCATGTTATACCTCCTTAATGTGTTAAATGTCTCATGTAGGTTAGTAAGGTGTCGAACCTCTTCTTTTCACTTGATTGTCATATGATTGGCATATAGTTTGACATTTTAGTGGATTTGGGGCTTGAACATTTTTTATTACGAGCATTTAGTAAGTTGCACTAATATTCTTTAGCCTAAAGGGCATGACCGTACAATAATATGTCCCAAAATTTGTAACAAATGAGGTGTGTACCTTGCCTTCCTTCTTCATTTTGATTTAAGTATAGCAAGAAAACACATACATAAAAGAAAGCAAAGCATGCCTGGAGGTTGAATCTACCATTTGGTCAATCATTGGCAAGGGAAAGTAGTCCTTAGGGCAACCCTTATTGAAGCCAGTGAAGTTTATACAAATACGTTACTTACTGTTTGACTTTTTGACTATCACACAATTGGCTAGTCATGTTGGATTGAGGCTCTTTCCTTATAAACCTTACTTTTAGTTAATTTTGAACTTCTTCTTGAATTGTTGTATTCTGTTCAGGGGCAAAATGCCTCTTTTTCCACCGAATAACCTTTACATTGGGATTTATCTATAATTTATGTGTCATAACCTCTCTGAGGATGCTTGCATGTCTAATAGAGTCTATGTAAAAACATTGGCATTATCTTGAAGGAACTTTATTAAGTCTTGTCAAATATTCATTAGCAATGGCTTCCTTATCTTAGTTGTTTTATCAGAGTTGTCCCTAAGTTGAATTTCCTTAACCTCATCTTCAGCACTTTCTATGCTACTAGAATTAACCTCTAAATTTGCCTTAATATAGAAAACTTCTTTTGGCTTGAATGCCCTTAAGTATAACAGCTTGGCCAATTGCCAATTTCCCCTGCATACTCCAACTTAAGTAGGACTAGGAACTTTTTCTTTCAAATGTGCTATTGAAGGAACCATGCTGAACAAGTTCTGGCATGGTTGACCCATGATCATATTATAATGTGACCAACATTTGACAAGAAAATCTACTTTATCCTTTACTACATTCTCATCATCTCCAATCTAAATTGGGAGAAAGATTACCCAGTTACTCATACAGGTTGAATATTAAAAGCATAGAAGTCATAATTGTAAGATCTTAGCTATGATTTGATACTTTTAGCTTCATCTAGTCGAAGGCATGCTAAAATATGATATTTACCGAACTTCCAGTAACAATTTGGATTTTTCTAACCTCAAAGTTGGCAAACCTCACATTGATGACCAATGCATCATCATGAGGCCTTTGTATGAAATTGTCGAACTTCATCTTCTTGCTCTGCACATTGCAAATGTAATGTATGGCATTAATCAAGCTCGAAGAGCCAGATCAACGTAAAATCAAGGTTCCCCAACAATGGTGTTTATGATACCATTTAGAGCCCTATTATTATTACCTCCTTCTCTTACCTCCCTTTTGGCCTAAGGAGGTCAATCATCATGATCTTGCTCATCTCTTCTTCTTTGGGTCAGTTGCTCAGTACTGTTGGGATCATGAGTTAAGAACATGCTTAAATAACCCCTTTAGATTGCATCCTCCATAGCAATTTTGAGTTGTATGCATTTATTAATGTTATGGCCTCTACTGCAATGGAAATCGTAATACTTTTTTGAATTTGTTCATCTTGGATTTCCCGTCATACGTTCAGGCTATTGTAATACCATTTGATTCCATACCTCTATTAATATATTATATATTAGATTGTTAAGGTAAGTGTGAATAGAGTAGGTCGGAATATGTAGCCTCTTCCTTTTAGCACCATCACCTTCTAAGTATTGGTTATTGTAACCATCGAGCTTATTTTCCACAATCTTTTATTATTATCATTTTTTTCAATCATTTTTTCTTTTATTGGCCTCATGTTGGGCTTCACTCCATCAATTAATGTATCACATCCCAAACTAAGGAGTTGTAACAACTCCACCGTATAAACCAACCTAAGCTAGATGCTAGCTACCTTAGCTATTAACATAGATATAGTTTACACAAGGCAATCACCACTTTACTGCTTAGAGCCGTCTAATCCAATTTCTGATAGATATTGACCTGTGTTGTAGCTTTTCAAAATGACTTCTAAAAATGAATTTATGGCTTAAATGTCCAAGAAAAATATCAAGTTTTATAAATCATATGAAGAATAAATTCCTAAATTTAATAGCAGGTTTCATGAAATATGTTGTTACGAAAAGATAAAGTGACTACTACAATTTTAAAAATCTATAAGTTTACAGAGCATGGAATAAATCTCCTTAGTTGAAAACTAGGAGGTCACTCTAGGAGGTTACTCGAGGAGACTCTATTAGTTTTCTTAAAGGATAGTACAATCAATAAAAAAAAGAAGAAATCCAACTTATTAGTCTTGAATCTCACCTCTGACCGTATTCTCTAATCTTCTGACTCTTGGAGAAGTATTAGTAAGTCTATTAGAAATATGCAAAATAGCTATAGGGGAATGAACAACAACTTGCTCAGTAATTGGGATGGAGACAATAGCAGATATTTGACACAGAGCAACTAATGTTTTCAAGTAAGTTTAGTTAGATGCTATACATGTATAAGCAAGTGCTATCGCACGACGTTATATGATCCGTTATAAGATTAGAGAAATTACGACCACTCTAATTTAGGTTGAGGAGTTTGACGTCTCACATACGAATTGAAACCAAATCGGGATTTATGTAATGGAGAGCATGCTTTACCAGAGACTTCACTTCGAACCATAGTCCATAACCTTACCATGACCTCTTCTCCTATCACTTGGTTCAACTAAGGGTAGGTAGAGGACCATTTCAACTATCCTCATCAAAAGACCTGTGTTTGCCTTGAGAATCCTAGTTGTTCCCCTAATGAGTTGCGATGCATGTCAGGTTAGAAGTACGATTGAGTTTAAGTTAGATTGCTTTTGGGGTGATCAAACAATTTTAGATAGTCCAAAGCAAGTAATACTATAAAACAACCAATACATATGGTCTAGTACTCCATGACAGCAATACAATATTCAAACACACACGTTGCACATGCATAGGCCACTAACTTATAATCATAAGCAAGACACATACTAAGGCCTCAAAGTATTCTTAAGTAATACTTTAAAGTGTGGTGAAGCACTAGTCCCACTTACCTATAATTTGGTTGCTTGCTAACTTGGTTGTTCACTTGTCTTTGTTGGTGATCCCTTGATAATTATCTTGATTTAGTACTTTATTCTGCATATAAATTATGAAATATCGCTAATTAACTTGTCTATGTAAGAATTAAGTTGGTTAGTCATTAGTTTATTATCGTATGCCCTAAGAATTGGAAATTTAGAATGGTGACATAAGTTTATTTTACCTTTGTTACTTTCTAAGCTATTCCTTAAGTTAAGATACCCTTGAATTATTTAATTGGAGAAGCATCTGAGCTACCCTTTGAGTTACATGAGAGTTGAAGTTCACAGCAGATTCAACCTCTAAGTTAATTTCTCAGTTTAGTAAATATCTAAGATTTTTCAATGAAAACTCTTTGCTATAGCTTCTGAGTGTTCACATGTTTGTAGTTGTCCCAAATACTCTCTCTGAGTTACCTTCTAAATGAGTTGTTAAGTCTCCTAGAATTTATCTTAACAGAAGACCTTCTAAGCTATCTTTTGAGTTTAGTTAGCTTCATAATTTCAAGGAATTTAAACTTCAAGCTTTCCTTTAAGACCAGCAATTTCAAAGTTCTCTAAGGATATACCCTTTAACTTAGTCTTTGAAATTCCCCTGTTTCACCACTCACTCATAATTTTTCCTTTGACCTAACTTCTAAGTATATTCCTTTGTATCGTACTCACCTAAAAATCCTCCATGTTATCCTCTACTTTATATCAACTTCCTACAATTAATTGATTCGTTCATTTTTCTCCTAAGTTTTAGTTTGAGAAACCAATTCAACACTTCATTTAATACCTCACAACTCAATTACTCCCTAGATATCTCATTCCACTTCTCATCCTTCACTAGTTCTCAACTTTATGTGTTACCAACATACTCATATAAGTGGCAATACCATGATACACGTAATTATTATATGTAAAATTTAATTCAACACCATTGGTAGATGATAATTTACTCTAATAATTAGCTTTCCACATATTCTAAGTAAGGTCCATAAGAAGGATATATTAATTTTTACTAAAATTACCATTTTATTCACAATTTGGGGCTCAAAATTAGTCAAAAATATAGAAAACACTTTTGTTGAAAAACTTTTCATAACTTTTTAATATAAGTAGGGGAAATTTTATAGAAAAATTTGGGGGTTAAAAATTTTATAGAAAAATTTGGGGGTTAAAACTACATCAATTAGACAATTTAATTCAATATCGAAAATAGCTCAGTTTTGTTGACTTCTTAAGGAAGTATAATATAACTACTAAAATTTATACAAAATTATATTTTTCCTAAATTCTACACATGAAGATAGTAAGAATAAATTTTTCTAAATTTTTTAGGCAAATTTTATTATATTATTTTAACTATATTGTTATTGTTTTATTATATTCTTGAGATCCGAGTCCATGGGTTCTCATTAACTAAAGTCTCAAGCTTACTCGTAAAATTCTAACTTAATCAGATTAGTTTCACTGATGCTCTAAATTACTTGCTCCATTCCTGATAGGAAAAGTACGGGGCTTACATTTTTACCTCCCTTAAAAAATGTTTTATCGTCAAAAGTTTTATCTAACCATCATATAATAACTAATCATTCATATCTTCATAGTATGTTATTAATAATCTCTCTCTTAGAAGAGTTCTAGTAATGCTTCTCCATGTTGGCCTTTGATTTCCATATTGTCTTTGTTATTGAGCTATCACCCCTTTGAATCTTTACATATTTAACCTTATGATTCCTCAACTTCTTAATTTGTTCCTCCAGGATTCTATCTAATTTCACCTTAACAGTGAGATCTTCTTATAGATCTATTGGATTATCTCAACTGTTGCATCTAGATCCTTTCCTTGTCAAGTCAACTTTGTTTGAGGCTATTTCCCCATTGTATTTTCATATACTCCCTATCTCAATTGCTTACTTTTTGAACTCGATTATCCATTATTTGAATAGATTTCTCCTTTACCATGTATATATATATATATATATATATTCATAAGAGTTCACTGATTCTAATTTCTTACTTTATTCAAGTTCCTTCTTAATCTCTACTACATTCACTGTCAAATGTTGACATTCTTCATTTAGCCAGCACATATATTAGTACAGGTGAGTTTTGCAAATCTTGATCTTTTGAAAAAATTAGACTCGAGGGAATTAAAGAATGACTCAACAAATAGACTCGATTTGATCTAGTAGGAATTGACACAACTCTAAAACCAATAGAACACATAGAGACATTGACCAGTTTCTAGTCTTACAACTATCATGACATAATTTAATCGTCTTGAAGATAAAAGACTTGCATAAGAGACATAGGAATTATATTTGACAAGGAATTTGATATGAAACACATGAGAATTATTGATTTGCCATCCTCTTTTTTCTTATTTCTATGTACCTAAAATACACATATGAAGAATGCCATTTCACATTCCACTTGCAGTAACATTTGTGCACCTTCCTCTTCTTGGCTTCTTGGTCAATGCTAAATATATAACCTCACAAATTATTACCTAACCATTTTATGCTATATAGGAGCATTATTCTTTTACTTCTTTAAGTTATTCTACTCATCTCGAACATCTTCACACATACACCTCTTGTCAAACTCTCCATAGAGATCTAATTTCCATACCCTTGAACTTAGTTTAATGAACATTTGTTTAGATCTTATGTAGACCCTTTAAATTTAACCTTCTAAATATGGTATCGGACTCGAGTATCGTAGACATTTCCCTAAGTTGACAAAACCACATAAAATGAAAATTGACTAAAGTTTTAAACTCGGAACTTAAAACAAACTTGAAAGACACTATTATATAATTTAAAAACCCTAATCATGCAAGAAAACTCCAATCCTTACATACGCGTACTTTTAAAAATATAAACCTAAACTTAACAGGAACTATAAATATTAAATAATAAAAAATTTTAAATCAATAAAATTATCTTAATGCTTGAAAAACCATAAATCAATAAAATTATCAATAATTTTGTGAAATCGTATAAAACTGATAATGAACGAATCAGGGATTATTTCAAGTAATAATAAACAACAAAACTAAACTAATTAAAGGAATAAATTAATAAATTTACAAAAGTTATTTTACTTGTGTACATAAGTAGCCCCATAATATGTATATACATATAAATATATTAATAAGCAATTTCCTTCTCTTTTCTTAATCTATCGTATGATATATATATATATATATGTTGCATAATAAAGCGGTATTCTTAAATAATTAAGCCAATTGAACCTTAAGCTCTAAAGTGCAAGTCAATTATTCTTGAGTTGGTGAAAAACCCTAAAACATACATAAACTTACTCGAACCCTAAAACCTAGGATGATTAAGGACTTACGATTCTATATAAATAATTAAAAATATAATTTCAATAAATTTTATTCAACTCTAGAAAACTCTAAAATTTCTTAAGAGGCAAATCACAACTTACAAATTAATTTGAGAACCAAACCCTAAATGAATTTCATATAAGACAATTCTCTTATTTTCACTTATAAGGCATGTTATATATGGATAAGTTGTAAACCCTACTTTTTAGTGGACTTGTGATTCAACTAAGAACACTTCCCAAATATTCCCAAAGATAAACTAAGCTAAGAAATCAAGTTTACATTTAAAAACGAATTTAATTTTCCAATTTGAAACCCTATTATCGATAAAACTCGAATACGAGAACCATAGACTCTAAACCCAAAACACTAAAACAATTAAGGACTTATAACCCTAAGTGGCTAATTAAGAATTTAATTTGAATAATTTTATTCAACTCTAGAAATTTTCATAATTTTATAAGAATTAAATCATAACTTACAAATCAATTTAAGAGACAAACTCCAAAAGAATTTTATATAAGACAATCTCCTTATCTTCATGCATAAGATTTGTGTACATGAATAAGTAAACCAACTAATCATCTTAAATGACTTATCAATTGATACATATAAATCCTACTTTTAGTGGGCCCATGATTTAATTAAAAGTATTGTCCGAACGTTCCCAAGGATCAACAAAACCGAGAACTTAAGTTTACATTTAGAAACAAATTAAAATTTTCCAATTCAAAAACTAATTATCAAGAAAACCTGAGCTTGAAGGATTACAAGCTCTAAAGTCACTTAAAACCCTCAAGCCTAAAAAAAATTAAGGAATTTTAACCCTAAGTGACTAATCGATAATTTAATTTGAAAAATTTTATTCAACTTTAGAAAATCTTACAATTTTATAGGAATCGAATCATAAAGTACAAAACAATGCAAGATGAAAATCCTAAAATAATTTCTTATATGACCATACCCTTATCTTCATGTCTAAGTCTTACATATCAATAAGTAGACCAACTAATCACTTTAGATAACTTATCAATTGAGAGTTGGAATCATTTATCAATTGATAACTTATCAAAATCTAGTGAGAAGACATCTTTCTTATCACCCCTTCACTTATACTATATATGGACAATTCTTCATAAGATTTTATATGCTTAACTTCATTAAATGAGACAAGTCCATTCCATAACCCCAAAAGACATTAAATGACAGATTTGGACAAGGAGAAAAGGGGGGCCATACTCTTGTCTTTTAACCATCAATAACTTATTATTACACACTACTACTCACTCCTTAATGCTTACATCATCAATAGTTGCAATTGTTGACTTTTGTATAAGCTACAAGACGACACTTTCAAGACATTTTAAACACTCATTCTCTCTCATTTCCAATTGGCCACTCTTCCCCTCATTTGTCTCACTTTCAATTTTATTTTCACTTCTTCTTTCTCACATTTGAAACAAACATAAGAGGAGAAACAATCTTATCCCACAAAATCAACTTTGCCACCATTTTTCCACACTTTACTCACAACATTTCCTTCTCCTTTTCTTGTGTCACTTTCTTCCAACATCTAAGATCTTTTAGAACCATTAGAACTTCCTACAAACCCCATCCTAAAGGATAAAACAACTTGGGTTTCCAAAAGATGGCAAAAGGAGGAAGCAAAGTAAAGAGCTTAAGTAGAACCTTAGTGCACAACCACTGTATTTTTCTTTAAGGACGAGTAAGTGTTTCTTGTGATTAGTGGGTTAGTGTTTATGTTTATGTTAGGAGATTTTGATTTTTTTGAAGATTTAAGTAAGGTTTAAGTTGTTATAACATCAAAAACCGTTCTAAGAAACAAACTCATGAAACCCTTACATGAAGTTGAAACATGAACATGTAAAGTTGGTGTTTTGTAAAGATACTTATTTAACACTTTGAATGGAAGATTTTAAGTTGAGAAAATCTTGAAACAAGAACTTGAATGGAAGATGAACATGCTGGACATGAGGATTCAAAAGTCCTTTGAATGTTGATTTTATTTTCGTTAAGTTAAACATGCTCAAATCTAGACTTAAGTTAAGGAAAAATTCATCACATGGAGTTTTATGAAGAAACCAACTTTGTATGACATGAGTTATGATATGGAAGTTGTATTAAGTGTAAGATATTATATTTTTTTGTGTAGATCATGAGTTAAAGAATCATCTCATGGAAGAAAACTTCAGTTAAGATTTGGATACAAGTAGTTTAAGTGCATAATCTAACACCTAAACTTAAGGAAATGATTAAACAAGTTGAAAAACCAAGTGGGAACCCTTTGGAATCATCACGACCAGATCTGGAACATGGGTAAGAGACACTTAAAAAAATGATAAAAGTAAATGAATAAAGTGAAAAGATCAACCAAAGCAGGTATGGTAAGTATACAAAGCCTAAAACTCAAAATCGAGCCTAAAACTCTCAAAACGAGCCTAGAACTCTAAGTTGGGAACAACAAAGTAACTAACTTTAGTTTTGAACAAAAAACAAGTCCATTTGACAACTTAAGCCCACTAAAGGGCCCATGAAGTGGTTGTTAGTCTTAGGAATATAAATCAAAGTTGTAAATTTAATCTCAAGAAGTATTTTAAGCTTAGGATAAAATCTTAAGACCAAGCCCAAAGGATTTCTCAAGTTATCAACAAGCCCATTTACCATACAAGGCCGAAAAGCACTCTAAAACATGAGGAACGCTATTGTTCTAACCTATGGACAGATTTGCATGCCTCATTTCAAAAATATAACCTCATCACATTAAAGTACAGTTGAAAAAGTTGAAGATTGACTATAAGATCATAAAAATTGGATTTAAAATGAAAATGTTATATGCGATTGAACTTTTAAGTAAAAACCGGGAAAAGTTACGAAAACTAGTCAAGAGTATAACTTAAGGAAAATTAACTTAGTTTTCTAAGTTTATTTCAATCCCTTATAAATATTATTTCGATGACCAAGGGACATCGTGTACGGAGACAACTTGCCTTCGAATTACTTTGATTGATCCACATGGTAGAGTAAGTAAGTTCCCGATGACTTTTTACTTGATTTTGCTTGTAGAGTAGATGCATCTAAACTTATATATTTAACTTTGGATGCTTATGGGATATGGGAAACACATGTGTATGAATTTGTGGATGAGTGCGATGACTTCTTAATTATATATAATAAGGGGAATTGTTTGTACTAATATATACATGCGAATTGTATGGAATGAAATTGTCTGATCACTTTGAAAATCGAGTTAATTACTTATATGATTAAGAAATCAAAATAAATCATGTATTCCCCATATTACATACGGATAACACCGACTACTGCTTCACGCAAAAGATAGGAAGGGACTCATAGGAGGACCCGTCTCCTGCAAGATTGGGTACTAGCTATGTTATCATATATATTAAGTCTCTGTCTTAAGCTGATGGGCTTACTAGGTGCTGGGAGACGCCTACCGTTGGTGAGGGGCCGAGTCTTGTAGCTTCTGCTTAGGGCGTGTGTTTGTGGATTACGGAGGCTACTACACCACTAGACTTGTGATTTTAAAAATATGATTTGTTATTCGGTAAAGAAAACACATACACACACAGTTTTGTTTTGGCTTAAGCACAATAGTGGGCATAATTCTAAGTTGTATGCAGTTCCTAGGTTACTGCATGCGATGTTTGGCATATTGATTGTTCATACATTCATATGATTGTGCATTTAATAAATTTTTGTCATGCAGTATTGATGAGGGTAATTATCTCACTAAGCGTAAGCTTACACCCAAACAGTTCTTTTCGTTACAGGTTGATCAATAGTTGGGAATGGGATAAGAATCGAGTGTAAAGTGCTACCATTGAATCAGTATGATGAAAAACTTATGTTGTTAATTCGGAATGCTACGAAAAACAACTAATGTCTCAATTAAGTTTAGTATCTTTAGTAAGTTTAGAATTTTTTGGAATTGTCTATCTTATTTCACTATTTTAGTAGGGGACATTGATTCTCTACAGTTCTGAGAAATTGTGAAAAAAAAAATTAATATCTATAATTATTTATATTATATAATGAGTCAATAAACTAAAATTGAAGGCTCTAGCAAATAACTATTTTGAGTCTTGCATTCTCTGATTTGCAAGGCAATTTTCTTATCATGGATACACACGTGATATGAAAATTTTAGGCAATACTACTAGGCTCCTCCTAGAGTCACTATATCTTAGCCTACATGCGTATTAAAATCTTCCAAGCATTATCTTCAAATATGGTTTCTATGTTTGCTTTAGGATTTTTTTTTAAATATTTGTTTAGGGTCATCAAATCTTAAAGGACTTCTTGTACTTATTTTTCCTTACTGGTATTCACTTTTGCCCATGAAACTCTTCACTATTACTTATCTTCTCTTTCTAACATACTTGTTCCATGCTCTTAGTCATTTTTTAAATCTCCCCTTTACGTTTATTCCTAACCATTAAAACTACTCTATATCTTAACTTTACCATCTATTACACTTCCGGTGCTTATCTTTTGACATGTTATGACATATAATGTGTATAATAAGAAACTAACAACCTCTTTAACTATTTAATTACTAGGGTAAGCTCATTTCTTAATTTCAAATAAGAAGGGTTTTATCTTTTGCATTATTCTACTCTTATTCCCCACCATCGATCCTACTTTCATTCTCCAAGTTATTTTGAAAGTACCCTTTTCCAATACCATTCAAAGTTTATATATTTATTAACCCATCAAGATTTCTTTGCTCATATATCTTATCAAAATTTAGCTCCTATCTATTTACTTATATATTGTGTTTGTCTCCTTTTAGTGGACAAAAGTTCTAAATGCCTCTATCTCGACTCAATCTAAGCAAGACGTTCCTTGGCCATAATAAGATCTTTTTGTTCTACCCTTTACGTATCAATTCGACTTGTGGAATTTCCAAAGTCGAACAATTCCCTTGGTTTCAGGTTCTTCCTAGTGTAGCTTCTTATTATCTTTAACCTATAAGATTTTTACCAACCAAAAGTTATCATAATAAAGTCTCTTTCTGCTAAATCATAATATTTATGTTAGTAATCATTTGTCAAAATTGTTGAGTCTATCGTGTTTGGGAGTGGTGGTAAATTTACTCTTAATAGATCTTGTGATATAAGAGAACTTAGAGTTTGGTTTATGTTCCCCAATTGGTCCTCGGGGTGTCTAAAATGCATTATTAACCATATTTCTAGCTATCACAAATGATTGTTAACTATGTAATCACGATCTTGTTTAGTATATAATTTGGTTCCAACTAATTCCTTTAAGTGAAAATTTTCCTACTCTCCTAATATTATAAAAGTTCTAGCACAAATCTTCCAATTAGCTTTTCAACATCCACATAATACTTGTAATAAGTATATTCTTCTATATAGATAACATTGATAAGATATCTCACGTGCATAACTGATTCATGTATTCAACATTGTAGCTTGGCATAGAATTTAAGTTTTTAAACTATTCTCTAAGTGATTACTCTTGTTGAATCAAAGTTACATAGTCCTTAACGATATATCCTCTATAAATGTTTTAGTATTCACAAATCATTATACTAATCACATCTTATTTATTCATAATGATAGAGAAATATCTCCTGTAATATCCCAGTCCTTGCTTATAAGAAATAGTAATAGATCAATACCTCTCTCTCTCTCTCTCTCTCTCTATATATATATATATATATATGCATATATATCATGTTACTTATATTCAATTCTATAATATGACATTACTTTTAATCCTGTAGTTTCATAAGGTTTTTTGAATAAAAGGTAAGAGCAAGAGGTTACCTACCATATATCATGTTTAAATACTTATTTTAGTAGTTGACAAGCTTAAGTTGATCTCCACATGCATTTCAAACTTAAAGTTCATTTGATGTCATTTAAGATCATACACTTCTTATCTCCATAGCTTTCAAAATTCAATTCCATAACCTACGAGTATAGATTGGAATTTTATCTTTACATCAAAAATAGATTTACATTAGGACTTAGCTTCACATTGAAGAAAATCACATTAGGAATGAACTATACACAATGAAGAACTATACATAATCTTCCATTTACATTAAAATATCACATGTTCACTTCCCTAAATACATTGCTTGCAAATACTATTTCAATCAACTGTTGATAAGATTATATTTTTAATACTTAGAGAATGAAACACATCAAATATACCAAATACATAAAAAAAAGAGAGCTAATTTCATAAACCCTAGCTTAAACATGTCAACAGTATTTAAGTTTTTAGTTGATATCACTATTTAAGGAGCTAAGCCACCAAAAGTTACTTTATCCCACTAACTTTTGACTTTACAAATTATAGATCTCTTCAAGATCAGCATAACTTCTCGTAAAAATCAATTCCATATCTACTCACCTTCACCTTATTATTTCCATTTTGAAATCCAAATGTAATCACAACACATTCTTAGGTCTTAGGATTTTTGTAACTTTACCCATTTTATCATTGTCATTATTATTCTTAACAATAAGTTCCTTCTCTTAATTTACTTCATTAGTTTTTACATGAGGCTATTTAAGTCTTAGTGAAAATCTTCACCTAAGGTTTTATTTAGGATTCTTCTTCCTCTTGTATTTCATACTCCTTGATCTGCTTACACATTTGTTTGCCTCATCCTTAGTTGTTGCGGCATCTAAATTAAGGTCAGGGCCTTCTTTAGGTTCTCAATCAGATTTGTATTATGTATCTTTTAAACTTCCTTCAGCTATAAGGTAAGTTTTCTTTAAAGCTTGATTAGGGGGTTGGTTATTAGATTGAAGAAAACTTTTATATCTACTTCCTCTCTACAAGTGGACATTTAAGAAACCAACCAATAATACTGTGAGGAAATCCTTAGGAATGTGATGTACTTTTATGAAAAGATGAGTATAACTATAGAGATAGTTCCTTCCCTATTCTACAATTACTTGAAAAGCAATACTGAGGTTATTATAAACATGGCTTTCTTAATCTACACATATCATTTCTCCAAAGTTATATTTGTAATATAAACTATAGCTCCCTTTTCCAGTATCATTCACTTATCAACTATAAGAAAACTTTTTGCAATATGTGTATATGATCTCATCAAGAGTATAGAACATCCTCTAATTATCTTTATTATTCCATACGAGTTAATTTTTAAGTTTGCCTTAATCCTCTGCTTAATCCCTTGAATCAGATTCCATAGTATCCTCTACGTCAAATCATGCTCTACTTATTATCATGAGCTTAACCAAATCTATACCTCACAATTCAAGCATAACCTCATTCTAAATTTTAGTTGCACCCTTAACTCTCATTATGATCTCTCTCAACATACTCCTCATCAATCATTACTAGATTTCCCTGAACTTTGCAAATTTTTAGATCATTCCATTTAATAAGTGATGCATTAATACGAGAAGAAATTTACTATTAGGCTTGACTTCTTAGATCCCAACAACGTGCCAATCTTTCCTTTTTCATAAATTAGAACATAATGATTAATTGTCTAAACTTATTGATTACTACCCAAATATATGATATACTCATAAAAATTAAATCTACCTTTACCAATTAAAATTTACCAAGCATTTCCCTACCATACAAAACATTACTATATTGATCACATTATTAGTGATCCCTTGATATTTAACTTGACATAGTACTTTATTTTGTATATAAATTATGAAATATGGCTAATTTTCTTGTCATATAAGAATTAAGTTGGTTAGTTGTTAGTTTATTATCCTATGCCCCAAGTATTGAAAATTTAGAATGGTGATATAAGTTTATTTTTCCTTTGTTGCTTTCTAATTTATTCCTTAAGTCAAGATACCCTTGAAGTATTTAATTGGAGAAGCTTCTCAGCTACCCTCTGAACTACATGGGCATTGAAGTTCACAGCAGATTCAATCTATGAGTTTGGTAAATATTCAAGATTTTTCAATGACCACTCTTTACTATAGCTTTTGAGTGTTTACATATTTATAGTTACCCTAAATACTCTCTTTGAGTTACCTTCTGAATAAGTTGTTGAGTCTACTAGAATTTAAATTTTTTAATAAAAGACCCTCTAAGCTATCTTCCGAGTTCAGTCAACTTCATAAGTTCAAGGAATTTTCCCTCTAAACTTTCCTCTGAGACTAGCAACTTCAAAGTTCTTTAAGGATATACCCTTTGACTTAGTCTCTAAGATTTTCCTATTTCACTACTCATTCATAATTTTGTCTTTGACCCAGCTTTTGAGCATATTCCTTAGTATCGTACTCACCTTAAAATCCTCTATGTTATCCTTTACTTCATACCAACTTCCTACAATTAATTGATTCGTTTATTTTTCTCCTAAGTTTTAGTTTGAGAAACCAATTCAACACTTCATTAACACTTCACAACTCAATTACTCCCTAGATATCTCATTTAACTTATCATCCATCACTAGTTCTCAACTTTGTGTTACCAACATACTCATATAAGTGGCAATACCATGATACATGTAATTACTATATGTAAAATTTAATTCAACACCATCGATAGATGATAATTTACTCTAATAATTAGCTTACCACATATTCTAAGTGAGGTCGATAGGAAGAATATACTAATTTTTACTAAAACTACCATTTTATTCACAATTTGAGGCTTAAAACTAGTTAAAAATATAGAAAATAGTTTTGTGAAAAACATTTCACAGCTTTTTAATATAAGTGGGGGAAATTTTATAGAAAAATTTGGGAGTCAAAACTACATCATTTAGATAATTTAATTTAATATTGAAATAGCTCGATTTTGTCGACTTCTTAAGGAAGTATAATATAACTACTAAATTTATACAAAATAATATTTTTCCTATATTCTACACATGACAATATGTAGGAATAAATTTTTCTATAATTTTTTAGGTAAATTTTATTTTTAATAATTTAATGAAATTTGTTATGAAATTGGGACCTCATTGGAAATGGGAGCTTTAACCACTACTTGCTCATCCATGATTGTCAACTAATCGTGGCGTTAGTTGCTACTTCTAGTGGTAGTGGTGGTTGGTCCCTAGTAGCAACCTAAGCCCACATACCTTCAGTAACCTAATATTGTACTCCGATTTTGTATTTTTTCTATATTTTTCTACTTCAACCTTCTAAATCCAACCATATTTTTCCAAAATCTTTGTTTGCATGTAGAAGCTTTTGGAGAATTTTGCTAGATTTGACAGAGTAATTTGGATGATCAAATGACTTCCTTTCTCTTCCTTCTTGTAAATTTTCCTATATATACCCTATCCTTTATATGTCAATTTGCTTATCCTATAAACTAATAGATGTCCTAAACTTTATACACCTAAAAGAAACTTCTCCAGCTATCCCAACAATTTTTTATTAATTTTTAGTATTTTCTTTAGCTAACTTTTAACTTATTTTATATTAAATTAGGTACTTTACATAATTATGGTATATCATTATGCTTAGTAATTGCATGCAGGTATATACATGTATTTTATATATTATTTTTATATCAAATGATATTTTATTATATATATAATTAATCTCTAAATATTTACGAGCTATAAATGTTTATTTTACGCAATTATGTTAAATGTAAAGTAGTTTACTAAAATTGTACTATTTTAACTATATTGTTATTATTTTATAATATTCTTGAGATTTGAGTCCATGGGTTCTCATTGACTAAAGTCTCAAGCTTACTCATAAATTTTTATCTTAATTAGATTAGTTTCATCGATACCCTAAATTACCTGCTCCATTCCTAATCACAAAAGTATCAGGTTGACATAATACATTCAGAGCAACACTGAAATCCAATTCTAGATCTCAACCATCTTGGCGATAAATTGAGCCAAGTGATCTTTTATTGATTCATTAGACATTTTTTTATAGTATTAAGGACAAATGAATCCTTAATCAGATGTTTGTTTGCAAGGAAGTGTTGTAAGAACACTTCTATCAAATCTTCAAAACATATAATAGTATTTAGCTTCGAGTGTTTGAACTACGTAGTTGTAACAATTCATAAAGTTAAGGGAAATGCTTGATAAGTCGCCACATCACTCATACCATATAACTTGGTAAGAGTACGATAATATTTGAGATGATCCTTTAGGTCCTTAGTTCCATTGTATGTCTGAAACTGTAGTAGGTTAATATGTCATAGTAGCACTTCTTCCAAAATTTTTAGAATAAAGGGACTTTTCTTAATCGTGAATTGATGACTGATTGTAATAGGAGCACTTATATGAGATGGACCAGCATGATGCACTTGCTACAATTGCTTTCATTTATCCATTCTCTTAAGTGCAAGGGTTGAGGTTCCATATGTTACTTTGATTTGCTTTCTTGGCAATTTAGGTGAACGGACTGAATTACCAGTCTTTGACACCATTGTCATTGTGCTCTTGATTCTGATTAGGTGAGCCATTTTTTTTTTTTTTGGATAAGATTCAAGATTTTATCATTCTTCTTAGATAATTCTTGATTTTCCTTAGCTAAGTCAACATAGAGATACTCCAATCTGATTAAGTAATCTTCATTAGGGTGCATCCCATGTGGAATTGCTGTAGAGGATTGTTAGCACCAGTACTCTTGGATAAACATATCTTAACCATAGATAGAAAGGTTCAAAAACAAACAATGCCAAAATTTTTATGGCTCAAAATTAGTGTTGAATGTTTGTTGTTGAAAGAGAGAAAAGAATTAGACTAAAGGGGTATTGGGTCTAGTCTGACATAACTACTCTAATACTTAAGTAAGAGTTTGTATGAGTAAGGTAAAAAGAATTGGTAAGTACGTAAGTGATTATAGTATGTAGAGAGTTCTTCTAGTAATGGTGTTTGCTTATTTGTAGGTGCTTATCTAATGACTGTCACGATGGGTAGTTCAACTACCTAAGACACATGGTAGTTTAATCATTTTTATCACATGTCGAAGGACATAAGAAGTGGGTGATTATGTAGTTAGACTTAGTTGATGCCAAACTATTCACACCCCTTTTCAAATTTAAAGTATCTGATTAGGGTAAATCGGGCTTTCTAGCCCACCAAGTGGCTAAGCTTAAAGTCCCCCAGATTGTCAAACTTGATTACACTAAGGACCTTGGCAAGATAGAACAAATTGACAGGCAATGTGTTGAGTAATAGCTAAAGAGGGAAATATCTACTATCATCATATATTATATTCAACTAATCAAAGATTTAAAAAAAGATAAAAGACAAGAAATACGCCTACATAAAGACATGTTCCATTTGGAAGGAATGCATTTTATTTCGTCGGTATGAGAAACTCGTTCCTCTCTTCCCAAATTGCTTGCTAAGTAACTAGCAAAATTGATATTCTTGGCGAATACAAACTAAGGTTGAGTAAAAAAAAAATCGCGGACCACGAATCAAACAGTAAATCGAATCTAAAAATCATCATTTTTTGTAAACAATTTGGTTTTATATAAAACGATTCATAATTTAGTTTAAGGAAGTAAACCAAGTCAAACCATACTTTTTTAAATTGAACTGAATCGTTTGGTTAAACAAAAAGATTTCATATAATTGTTTTACATTTTTTTTTATTTTTTTCCATTATTCTTTATAGTTTTTATAAAATTTTTCATATCTTATTCTTTTTTTCGTATTTTTAGGTTAATTATTAAGATTAAGTTGAGTAAATTCCATATGAAATTTTATAGTGAGAAAATTTCCGTTTTTGAGTTATCCTTTTCTTTTATGTTTTCAAATCACAAGTTTAATTTTAATACTTTTTGCGTGTCTTTCATCTTTTTTCAATTTCTCCCTTCTCGTTGTTGTTAGTTGAAAGATCATCTATTATCTTCGTCTAAATAAATTAGGTTTGTTAAGTACGAGAAATTAATCGAAAATATACGAAAATTTAATAGAAAGAAATATATATTATTAGAGATAAAAAAGTTTAACAAAAATTTGATGTAAAAGATTTAAACCGTAGATCGAATCAGTTTTGATTAAGTTCAAAAAATTTATGAACCAATCTTTATGGTTACATTTAATTTAAAAAAAAAATCTAAATTATTATATTATGTTCGATTTTGTAAAAGGAGGCAAACCGTACCAAATTTAAACTACGTCTATATTATGGAGCATGCTTTTAATTTTTTTTTTCTTTCATTCTTATATTTGTTTTTCCTTTCACTTTCTATATTCATTGAACTGTCCAAAGTGGCATTGTCATGTCAAATCTCATGGCCGCTCAAAGGAGAAATTGTAAAGGAAACAGAAAAAATAGGGTGCAATTGAACACGTGTAAAATATAGAAAATACTGTGATAACTCTAGCCATATTAACTGACCATCGAAACGCTAGTAAAAAGCTAAACCTTGCTGAAAATTCTTTTCTTGTAAAAAGCTAGAAGATATTGAACATTTAATAGAATAATAGATAAATATTAATTATTAAATATGTAACTTTTCCACTCGTAAATTGGACTTAAACTTGTTCATGTCCATGAGCTAATCAGCTGGATAGTTAAAAACCTGAGTAGAGTATAATAGAGTAGTAAACTCCATCTTAACTAAACTTTATCAGCGGATGAATTTGAGTAGTTATCGGGTCAATAAGCCAAATCATTTGCAAACATAGTTGGACCATTATTCATCTATCTAGCTATGAACGTGGGTACGATCTGGTCAAACAGCTAAGTGTACCATTGTCGCTGAGTGGGTGCGACTGGGTGAAAGAAAAGAACTGCTCTCACCATGTTTTATATTCCCGAGTCATTCGACATGATCTCCTTTATGCTGCTTTGGGCACACGCCTCATTGGATTCTCCCAGCTTGTAAATTTAATTTTCAAGATCGCTGGATGGCAATTTTCGAAGACGAACTCCAAGGCACTTATCATCCTAATTATTTGACTGCAAGTAGATGACGGTCCCCAATGGTCAGTGATCATTGCGTTGCTGTAATTCCATGTATTTATTCACTGAAAAGGACAAAAGGAGACCATAATGTTGCTAAGGAATAAAATACAGCACAGCTATAATATGCCTTTCGAAATTGGGACCATCTACCCATTAATTAGGGGCGCTCTACATATAAATATGCAACAAATTAGAGCCATTTATTTCTCTCGTTTTACTTATTTGTTTGGCTTCTTTTTTATTTTTTTTATCAACTATGCAATTTGAAAGAAGAAAAATTCGAATTGATGTATCTTATTATAGAACATTATTCATGTTAGTAGATTATGATGGACTTAACTGTTTGATTTTTTAATTAAACAAGCATCTTTATTTCATATTTTGGTATCAATAAATCATTTCATATAAGTTACCATTTAAAGTTATGACATGGAAAAGTTTCAAATAATGCTCACAAATGGCCGTAAAATTTTATACTAATCCAATTAAATTCAAAATTATTAATTTAATCCCTAATAAATATCCCAAGTGTTCTGTACATATTCTACATAATAAAATGTCACGGACGAATTCAATTTTATGTTTAGAAAATAAGGCTAAGTTTCAATGTATATACACACATACACGCTTTGTCTCCAACTCCCAAAACAAGAACCGTAAAGCCTATACTTAATCAAAACCCCACTCTATCATTTTATTCTTAAGTAAAATAAAAGACAATTAAAGCAAAAATAAACAAGAAAAACCTTTCCAAACAGCATCAGACATAGAGAAAAAATAACAGGCTGAAGTCATAGAAACACTTTTACACATAATCACCCACAAACATAAGTACTAACACATCCTATAATTCGCACACATCCACTCTCAATTTACAAACACAAACAAGTAGTACACATGTCACAGGCGGATTCCATCACTCAACCCCATGCGGCACTTAGCATTCCTGATCTCACTAAGGAAGGCTAAGTCAGCCTGTAACACACTCACAATGTTAGAGAGAGAAAGTAGAAAGAGAAGCTCTAATAGTATACTGTATTCACTCAAATAACTTGTGTGTTACATTTGAGGGAAATACCCCTATATATGCAGAAAGCCTTTACAATCTAACGGTTAAGATCAATTTAATCTAAGGGTGACAATTGATTCCCAACTATTACATTCACCTACCCCCACCTACTACTATACAAGATTCTGGACTTCTCTAAAACCTTCTAGAGCTTTTCATCATCTAGAAGCTTTTAGTGGGCTTGGGCTTTTGTCTTTGGGCTTTAGGAACTTCCTAAGAATGGCCCATTCGGGAGGTTCGTAACATTCTCTCCTACTCAATCTGGCGACGCCCTCGTCGTTCCTTCATCATGGAACTGTCGAATCTTGTCTTTAAATTGCCATAGTGGTTCTGCTGGTTCCCAACTGGCCTCACTCTCTGGTCTTCCCTTCCACATTACCATATACTCATGTCTGGGAGTTTGTCTACATCTCTTCACATGTCTATCGGCTATGATCCCTTCCACTTCCTTATCAAATGAATCCCGTACTCCTATTGGGGCCCTTTGTGATATAGCTCTTATAGGGTCTTCCTCATCTTTGTGGAATTGTTTTAGCATGCTCACATGGAAAATTGGGTGAAATTTCAATTTGGATGGAAGTTCCAATTTATAAGATACTCGCCCCACTCGTTTCACAATTGGGAATGGACCCTCGTATCGCCTCATTAGACCTTTATGTAGTTGTCCCTTCGTACGTTGTATCAAATGTAACTTAACAAGTACTTGGTCACTTACCTGATATTCCATCGGCCTCCGCTTCTTGTTTGCAATCTTCTTCATTCTCTTGATAGCTCAGTTTAAGTATGTCCGAGCTAAGTCGTGATTTTCCTACCATTCCCTTGCAAATTTATATGCGAGAGGGCTGGACCCCGTATATCCTATTGCCACTGTATGAAGAGTTAAGGGTTGCCTTCTCAGGACGATTTCGAAAGGACTCTGTCCGATGGACTCATTCTTTTGTAGGTTAAACGAGAATTGCGCCACATCTAACAACTTGGTCCAATTGTGTTGGTTAGCCCCTACAAAATGCCTTAAGTATAATTCCACTAAAGCATTCACTCGCTCCGTCTGACCATCTGTCTGGGGATGCAAACTAGTTGAAAAGTTCAACTCAGATCCCAGAAGTTTGAACAATTCTATCCAAAATTTCCCTGTAAATCGCCCATCTCGATCACTCATAATGTTTCTTGGTAGGTCCCAATACTTTACTATATGTTTCAAAAACAACCGGGCAGCTTCATCTACTAGGCACTCCTTTGTTGCTTGGACAAAAGTCACATATTTTGAGAACCTATTTACCACAACCATGATTGTACCATACCCTTCTGATCGGGATAAACTTACAATGAAGTCCATGGAAACACTTTCCCATGGCCGTTCAAGAATGGGAAGAGGCTCTAGTAGTCCCCGGAGTTGCCTTGTGTTCAACTTTGTCTTGTTGGCATACGAGACAAGTTCGGACATAGCTTTCAATATCTTCCCTCAAGTGTGGCCAAAAATACTTTTCTTCCACTAAAGCTTGTGTACGGTGCATTCCTGGATGACCTGCCCATTTAGAATCATGACATTCTTTAAGTATCTCCCTTCTCAGATTCAAGGAATAGGGCACATAAATTCGTTGTCCCTTTGTATATATTAGTCCATTCTCTTGCCAAAATCTCCTTGTCTTCCTTTCTTGACATTGGATCAATAGAGCTTTAGCTTGCTTATCACTCTCCATCCCCTCTGGGATTCTATCAACGAGGTTGCTTTCAGGTTTGCTGATGGCTGCCAACTCAACCCTTTGGCTCAAAGCATCTGCCACTACATTAGTCTTACCTGACTTATGTTAAGGTCGAAATCAAATTCTGCCAGGAAAACCTGCCATCGGGATTGCTTAGGAGAGAGCTTCTTTTGAGTCTGAAAATAGCTGATGGCCATATTGTTAGTCTTGTCCACAAGCTTCTTCCCTAACAAGTAGTGCCTCTATACCCGAAGACAATGTACTATCGCCGTCATCTCCTTTTCATGCATTGGATATCGCTTCTTTGTATCGTTCAACTTTCAACTCTCAAATGCCACGGGGTGTCCTTCCTGCATTAAAACCCCTCCAATAGCAAAATCACTAGCATCAGTACATACCTCAAAGGGTTTGCTAAATTTGGGAAGGAGAAGGACCGGCTCCTTAGTGATTGCCATTTTCAAGATCTCGAATGCCCCCCGTCTCTCTGGACTCCAAACCCAAGGGGTAACCTTTTTGAGTAAGTCCGTCAATGGGCTTGCTATCTTCGAATAGTCCTTAATGAATCTTCTATAGTAATTTACCAAGCCAAGAAAGGATCTCAACTTCGCAGGCTTGGTAGGTTCCTTCCAATCTCAGATGGCCCACACCTTTCCTTCGTCCATTCTAATCTTTCCTCTCCCCACTATGTAACCAAGGAACGTCACCTCTTCTTGTGCAAAGGCACATTTCTCTATTTTCACATATAGATCATTCCTCCTCAAAGTTAAGAATACTGAGCGAAGGTGCTCTATATGTTCCTCCAACATCTTACTATAAATCATAATGTCATTCAAGTACGCTACTATAAATTGATTAAGAAAGGGGGCTAAAACATGATTCATAAGTGTACAGAAAGTAGCCGGGGCATTGGTAAGGCCGAACGGTATGACCAGAAATTCAAAAGCACCATACCTTATAACACGAGTGGTCTTGGGTTCATCTCCTTCTGCAATCCTCACTTGGTGATATCCCGAGAGTAAATCCAATTTGGAGAAGTATCTAGCTTCTCCCAACCTGTCAAATAGATCCGATACAAATGGAATGGGATACTTATTCTTTATCGTGACCTTATTTAAGGCTCGATAATCAATACACATTCGGAGTGATCCATCTTGTTTCTTCTGAAAAAGTACGGGAGCTCCAAAAGGGGCCTTTGAAGGCCTAATGAAACCTGCTTCTAGTAATTCCTTCAATTGTCGCCTCAATTCTTCTAATTTTGGAGGTGACATCCTATATGGGACGGTGGCGGGCGGCCTGGCTCTAGATTCCAATTCTATCACATGGTCTACCTCTCTTCTTGGTGGTAACTTCTTAGGCAACATTGATGGCATTATATCCTTAAATTCTTCCAATATTTCCCCCACTTGAGGTGGAACACTTTCTTGACCACTAGTCTCTTCCCTAACTTTTAAGGCAGCCAAGTAAGTGATTTCATTCTTCTTGAGTCCCTTTTCCAATTGCATAGCCGACAGGAATTTGGTAGCTTAGCCTACCTTTCTTACGACAGGCACCACACATTGTGAGTTGTGATCAAGTACACAAATGCAGTTAGCCCGTGGTACGATAAGTGCATCAATGCGATCTAAGAAATCCATCCCAATCATAAACTCAAAATCATCCATTGGCACTACTTCAACTGTCTCTTTTCCCTGTTAACCCTCAATATGGAGCTCTATCCCCCTAGCTACTCCAATAGTGAGAACTTCTTTTGAGTTAATTGTTTTGAGCCCTGTTTTGGTCTCCTCCACTTTTAGCCCCAACTCCTTTGCTGCCATATCAGAAATAAAGAGATGAGATGCTCCTGTATCTACGAGGGCATTAAGTTTTTTACCTGCTACCGATACTTCGGTATACATCAATCCTTTTCTTTCATTGACTTGAGACTTCATAGCATTGAGTAGACGAACTGACCCTAACTGGGCCTCATCCCCATCATCTGAGCTTTCACCTGCTACTAGTGCTGCCAATCTCTCTTTCTTTGGACACTCCTTGGCATAATGGGGTCCATTACAGAAATAACATTTCAATTCATGGGGTTTCCATCTTTCCCCGTCTCTCCCTTCACGAGTTCTTCCTCAATCGTTATCTCTTTCTTCTGCTTTGGTTTTTTCTTTGGAAGAACTCCCACTCTTTTCCCTTTCAACTCCCCCTTTCCATCTTCCCCCTGTGATCTTAAGATCAGTCTTCCGAAATTCCATTAGGCCTCAGCAACTGTTATAGCCTTGGAAATGTCTTCTACTCCCCTTTGCTCCAGCTCTAATTTAGCCCAAGGCTTTAAGCCATCCACAAACATCACCAAAGCATCTTCTTGGTTGAGATCTGGGATCTCCAACATCAACTCTGAAAATTCCTTTACATATTGCTTTATGTTACCCTTATAGGTTAGGTGACGCAATTTCACCTTTGCTTCCTTAGCAGCATTTTGGGGGGAGAATTGACCCTTCAACTCTTGTACAAAGCTATCCTAGGTATTGATATTAGCCGCCCTCCTGCGCCACCATACCATGGCTGAGTCTTTCAGGTACATGGCAGTAGTACGTACCTTTCTAGCATCATTTAAGATTCCCACAGCATTAAAGTATTGTTCCACTCCCCATAAGAAGTTATCTACTTCTCGAGCGGACCGCATCCCATTAAAGTGCTCTAGCTTTGGAATATCAACCCTATGGCAGGTCTGGAAGGTCATTCCATTTGCAACAGCGATTCAGCAAGCCGTCAATTGTGCCTTGAGATCTTCAATCTCTTGACGCATGGCTACTACCACTGCATCAATCTTAGCTTCATAAGCTTCTTCTTTAGTTTCTAAGACCGTGACTCGGGCTTGGAGAGCATCATCCTTCTCTTCAATAACATTTCCATGCTGCTTAAGCTCTTCTACAGCCCGATTCAGTGCTCCTTGCAATTTTCCTTGGAGTTCTTCCTCCATTTCCCCAAGGCTGCCTTGAGACTCATCAAATTGTTCCTTGGCCTCAGCAATGCTCAACTCTGCCTTATCCATCCTATTAAGGAGAGAGTTCAGTAAGTCCCGAGACCTAACCCTTTGCCTGGTAACACGGCGATTGTCATGGTCAGCCAACTCATCGATCATTGAAGTGTTGTTGTCTCCTCCAGATGACATCTTCTCCACAAGCAATTCCTTTTTCAGGGCTCGGATACCACTTGTTATGGGCGGATTCTGTCGCTCGACCCCGTGCGGCACTTAGCATTCTTGACCTCACTAAGGAAAGCTAAGTCAGCCTGTAACACACTCACAATGTTAGAGAGAGAAAGTAGAGAGAGAAACTTTGATAGTATACTATATTCACTCAAATAACTTGTATGTTACATCTGAGGGGAATACCCCTATATATATATAAAGCCTTTACAATCTAACGGTTATGATCAATTCAATCTAATGGTACAATTGATTCCCAACTACTACATTCACCTACCCCCACCTACTACTATACAAGATTCTGAACTTCTCTGGAACTTTCTAGAGCTTTTCATCATCTAGAAGCTTTTAGTGGGCTTGGGCTTTCATCTTTAGGCTTTAGGAACCTCCTAAGAATGGCCCATTTCGGGAGGTCCGTAACACACACACATGCTAGGGCTACGCTACACAGCTTGTCTTAGACTAAGCATTGGTTCTTAACATTTTCCCCATTTCCCTTTAAAATGTTTCCATGCTAATACTTTTCATATATCATTAAAATTTTAACTCCTCTATTGCTATATACTGCAATAAACAATAGTTCGTTTTTACCACAACTTGTATTATCACTTTATTTTGAAGGTTCTTGACAAATCAAGTAAGTGATTGAAATGAAGGTAACATAGAATTTAAGAATTAGAGAGATGAACTTGGGTAATCCAGTAATGTTTCGTTTGTTTCACCTTCAATATAAATTGTTATTTCTAAACTTTAGAAATGTATAGAAATTTTTTTTTATTAGAATATGTATTTCAATCCTTTTATTCTATGAATTCAAGACAACCAATTAGTATTGGTTGTTTATGAATTTAAGTTTTTAATAACCTTAGCTTGCAACAAACTATTTTCTAACCAATCGAACTTTTTGAGATCTCTCTAGTTTAATAGTAGGTTAAACCTTGTTGGTGTAGGGTATTCATATAAGCTAATGGAGCTTAGTTCAGGTCAAAGAAGCTTGGAATTACCTAAAGTAGCTCCAAAATATGCTATCATTACTTGCTAGCCATGCTGTTAAGCGAGATGCTAGGACTGGAGATCCAAAGCATTCAAATTAAGACAGGGAGCACAAACCATTATTACTACTATCCCCACATCCCTATGTATGAGGAAGTGGTCGAAGTTCAATTCCACATGTGACAAATGTGCAAACAATAGTTAAGGTGATAGTTTTAAGTCATGGTCTATAAATATAACTAGGAAACCTACGGTAACGCTCTCTTGACCTCTTGAACACTCCTTTCCTTCTTTTTACTCACATATTATTCACTATACTTACTTAGGCATTAGAGTGATAACATTGTAATTGTCGTTAGTAGCTTCATAACCTAATTTTCCTTTCTTTTGCAGGCAAAACACTCTTCTTAACTCAAAACCCTGATTTCCTAGATTGGAGTTAAGGTAGGCTTCTAAGTTGTATTTATAGTCTACAACTTAAAATTGCCATGTTGCTTGTTGTTTGCACATTTATTACATGTGAAATTAAATTCCGGACCACTTTATTATTCTTAGGGATGTCGAGGTAGTAGGTGATTACTAATATAGTAACTACCAAACTGTTCTCATCCCTTGTCTTCATTTGAATGCTTAGGAACTCCAAACTTGGCGCCTTACTTAACAATGTGGCTAGTAGGTGATGAGAGCTCATTTTTAAGCTATTTCATGTAGTCCCGAGAAAGAGATCTCAAGGAGGTTGGTAATGAGCCTAAAGGGGGCATGTTAGGCACTTATGGGCTCATGATTGAAAACTCATATCAACAATTGGCCCCTTACTCTCCTTGATGCATTGCAGTAAGGAGAGTATAATTTTATGATGGAAAGGTCCTTATATGATGGTGTGACCTTAGTGAAATTAAGCATAAATAAGTTTCGAGTTATACAATGATCTCTTGAATTCATTGTCTAAACTTATAGTTGATTCTCTAAGCTCTCAAATGTTTATACGATGCCTAACCTTATTTCCATTGCTTTCAATATAGAACTAAGGGCCTATTAGAATATAGTTTTTGTCTGAGCACTTTTACTATGCATGTCGAGTATAGTTCCCACTAACCTATCCTTTGGGGTACTTACTGTTGTAACTTGCACCATTCTGACAGTGATGACGCATGCACTGTCAGTAGTGAATTTAACCTAGGCCATTAGATCATGTACATTGTTATTATGAATAGTCAAAATCGCAAACACTTATTCTTCGAATCTTGATAATTTAGGGCATTTAAATCATTCTTTTCATAATTCTTCTCTACTCTTGCATCTAACACTCATTCTCAATCTTCCTTTATTCTCTTGAATTTGCTCCTTCTTCACTAGTTATCACTAGAAACTTCTCAAGGCTCCAACCTTCCAATTCTCTTCCTTCTTGCTTCTTAATTTCTTTAAGATCATTCAACTTAAGTATAATGTTAGAGATCTTTAAACTCCAATTCTTCTCATTTAGTAGACTAAGGAATAGTTTTAACCTCAAATACAGCAGCAACAGTTCCTTTATAGCAAGTAATATCGAGCAATCTAGCATGGTGGAGAGAGAAAATTCATGGGAGTTTCTTTTGGTTCTTCATGATGGAGAAAGAGAGCATGCTCCTCAACTTAAACGGATAGCTCCATACTTGGATGATGGAGAAGGCTAACTTCTAAAGGAGTATTTGTATTCAAGAATTCAATACATTTTGTCTCCAATTGGTATCGCTAGTGCCTTGACTAATGCAAACTTTGATAAACTTTGTGATTACATTAGTATAGAAACTTGAAGCCTATTAGTGTATCGCTTTATTAATAGAATTGTAATTTTCCCTTTTTTCCAAATATTATAAGGTCGATTTTTATATCTCCTTTTTTGAATTCCAATCGTCATTTCTTTGATATCATAGGCTATGTGTAAGTATGTTAACTCCAGAGTCGTCTAGACTAATGCTACTTTTGAAGCGATCTACAAGAGATTAGAAGTTAGGACTATTGCTCCATTCTTTAGACACTTTTTTACAATAAAACTTGGATAAGAATGGCTCTATGTTTGTGCCTAACTTAGAAGGAGAATCTTGCTTAAGTTGGAATCATCTATTCACCATTGAAAGACAAAATCATTGGTGATCAGGTTGGAGGAGAATCTTGATTTCTGTATGGATTAGATCAAGCCTAGTAGAACGAATAACATTAAGGTCTTATTAGGAAGGGATAAAGCTACCATGGAGAATATCATAGAAAAGTATAATGATAGGTGGTTTGTGTAGATGTTGAAGTGATGATAGATCATTAACATAGAAGGCTTGATATTTTCTTTGATGAAGAGAAGTGAATGGAGGCCCAAGAAAGAGGTGTTTGAGGGAGTGATGCATGTAATGAGGTCGGTAATAAAAAAGATGTGGTCATTGAAGGGATAAATGATAATAACTGCTACATGATGGTTGATGAGCCTAAAGGGAGGGTTGATATGTTTGTTACAATTGATGGGTAGGAAGGTATGCTTTTAGAATTTGCTATGCCAAAGTTGGGCTTATTATCAAGAGACTTTGTCTACGGCCCTCCGAGGGGATGAATACTTTCCCTAGCAATGTTTGGCACAATTTGTTATAAGTTTATACTCGTCATTTACTTTTTGAACTAATTTGTTTTCTTTTTGCAAAATGCTACTCTAGAATTCAAACTTCAAAGATCCCTTTGCTAGGTTGAAGTTGGGTTAGGTTAGTAAAAAGAATGTTGGCAGAGTTGGTGGTTGAAATCCTACCATACAATGAAGAAAAATGCCAAGGAGGATAAAACTAAATCTACCAAGTCAACATTTGAGTTGAAAATAAGTCGGGATGCTAGGGCTGAATTGCCAAGTAAGCGACCATTGAGACGTTGATGACATTGATAAGAATGTGCAAGAGAGTTGCTTGCTACAAAGTTATACAATGTTAGTTCCATACTCATTTTTGTCGTCATCATATAGAAAACATTACCCTTATAAGTTGTTTTCTTTTTGTGCAATATTTATCTTAAGATCTTATGGCAATCATTGATGGACTCAACACTGATAAGAAAGAGGTACACACTTTAATTTCCTTTCATAAAGACTTCAGGGCTTAATTTGACCTATCTCTCTTTGAAGTGGGCGAACTTGTAAAAAATGACATGGTAAGGATGGAGATTAAATTCACTACTTGCATTAAGGTATGGGACAGCAAATAGGAAAAATTAGAGGAGGAGGTCAAAGGCATGAAAGATAAGATCACAAAGGAATTTGAGGCATTGAAGGAGAAAGAGTTGAAGCTATAAGATTGTATTAAAAAAATTAAGATCTTTTTAATAAGGTTGAAGAGTATATGATCTGAGAAGAAGAGGCTACCAAAAAACATGCCTAGGAATTTCAGCAGTTGAAGACCCTATTTGATGAGCAATAACCTTGTATTTTCGATCTTGAGTAGACGGTAACTTAAGGATCCAACTGTGAACAAATCCTTCAAGAATGAGTACATGAATATGCTGAAATAGAAGAGGTTGGATCCAACTATGAATAAATCCTTCAATATTATGAGACAAGAAATCTTGATCCATCATCTCAAACACTATTTGAGCTGCTTAAGCTTTGAGGAAAAACTTAATAAGAGAAACCATGCACTACAAGAGAGTCTTGAAGTCTAAGAAGTGGTTGAGCAAAATGATCAATTGACCATAGAAGGAAACTCTCATGTTGTTACTTCAATGGATAATCAAGGCAATGAAACTCAACCTCTTACCACTAAACCTCCTTCTATCCCCGATTCCCTTACTAAGAACAACTAGATTGTGTTTATTTTACCATTGTTTGAATGTCTCCATTTTAGGTCTAAATGCCTACCTATATATATATATATATATATTCAATACGACCTTCTTTTATAAGTTAATACTTTTGGTTTATGTTTGCCTAGCAATGCTATAATGAGTTTTGGTAAGATTAACTTAAACCATACATAAGTTACTTTTGCCCCCTGAATTCGAGAGGTCAACCTTTCCTCAAAATGTATTATGTAGGCTCATAGTTTGTTAATAAGTTATGACTTAAAGTATATTTGACCTACTCCTCTCTAAGTGAGGGTTTAGTCGTATTAACTCATTTTCCATACTTACATTAGGAATTAGAGTACTCTTTACGAGGACCTCCTTAATGTCCAAGATAGCTCATTTCCTGTCATTCGTTTTAAGTTAAGATTAAGGGTTTAAGAGATATTTGATTTGCTTGTGGTCCATACATGGTAGGGCTTAGAGCTATTCATAGCTCTCAAATCAACGAAGCTTATCCATTGAAATTTCAGTTAACAAATTGCACTTACATGTATTTGAGACAATTCGAGGCATTCATTGAGCCTTAATTCTATCTATAACTCCTATCATCATTTTGAATAACTTATAAGCCTTGCTAAAGGACAAAAACTTGAAATCCACATACTTAAGACGATAATTAGCGAACTACACAAGTGCAGCATAATGAGCATCATTCATTACTACATTCACGGGAGTACATAATTCAACTAGAGAGTCTTGCAAATACAAACATAGGATCAATTGAAAGAAGAGTAGAATATTCACACCAAATCAATAATCACAAGATTCAACAACACATTGACATAACCAAAACATAAAGCATATACATTGAACATAAAAATCAACTAGAAACACAAATGATATCTTTAGAGGTCTAATGCACCAAACATTCTTCATTACTATTTAGAGTGCTTACTTAAAGTAGGGCCTCCAGTTGTCTACATTCTAAGCTTATGGCAAGACCGTCTATCCAGCCTTTCAAGTTTGTAAGCCTTTCCATTTCCAATCACTACCCTTAACTTGATTAGGTCTTCCTATATTGAAGTCAATTTTCCTTGAGTTTCCTTAGCTCCTAAAGCTTTAAGCTTCTTGCAAACTAGGTCTCATGGCTAAAAGAACTTGTGCCTCACTTGCTTGTTGTAATACTGCGTTGCATGTTGTTGATAAATAGT